>SJYQ01000970.1:1249198-1282614 GCA_006410935.1 Redunca redunca
TAACAATCCTAAACACATATGAACTAAACAGAGCTCCAAAATATGTGAAGCAAAAATTCACAAAACTTAAATATGAAATCAATAAATCTATGATTATAGCTGAAGACCCTCTGCCAACAATGAATAGAACAGTAAGACAGAAAATCAACTCAGAATATTTTTTAAAAATTCAGTAAGAGTATCAGCCAACAGAATTTAACTGACATCTACAGAACACTCCATTCAACTAGAGCAGAATATACATTCTTTTCAAGTGGAATATATACTTAAAATAAGAAGTCTCAAGTGAAATAAAAACATATATTGAACTGAATAAAAATGAAAATATAAAATAAAAATTTGTAGAAGACAGCTAAAATTCCTGAGAGGGAAACAGAGAGCATAAACACAACTAATAGAAAAAAGAAATTAAAGGGTTGAATCAATCATCTAAGCACACATCTGAAGAATCTATTAAAAAAAGGAATAGCAAAATAAACCCAAATCAAGCATAAGGAAGAAAATAATTAAAAGCAGAAATAAATGAAATTTAGAATAAAAAACAGGAAAAATTTAAGATCAACAAAAAGCTGATTCTTTGGGGGAACCAAAAAAAAAAGAGGGTGAAGTCAGTAAAATTGACAAACCCTAGCAAGACAAAGAAAAAAGAGAGAAAAGACAAATTACTATCACAGGAATGAAATGGATTATCACTACAGACCCTGCAGACGTCAAAAGGGCAAGAAGGAAATCATACCAACTAATAACTTCAACAAAACAGACCAATCCCTAAAAAAAACCACCACAAGTCACTGAATGTGAAACAGATAACCTGAACAGCCCTATAAGCTATCAGGATAATGAAATCCATAATTTAAAACCGCCCCAAAAAAGAAGTACCAAGGCCCAGATGGCTTCATTGGTTTAAAGAATCTTTAAAGACAAATTATCACTCATTCTACAAATCCATTCCCCTCAAAAAAGAGGACTGAGCACTTTCCTATTCATTCTACGAAGCATCACCCCGATACCAAAATCAGAAAAGAATGGCACCAAAAAAAGGAACACTATAGACCAATGTCCCTCATAAATACAGATACAAAGATGCTTAAAACATTTGAAAACAGAACTCAATAATATACCACAAAAAGAATTATACACTGACCAAGTGGGGTTTATCCCAGGGGTGCAAAGTTGGATCCATGAAGAAAATAATTATATTAATCATATAAAATCACTACTTAAACAAGTTAAAGGAGCAAAAAACCTACCTAATCATACTGATTCAAAGCGGGAAAAAACACTTCACAAGTCAACAGCCATTCATGTTTAAAAAAATCTCAGGAAAACAGAAACAGAGCAAAACTTTCTTAACTTGATAAGCATCTACAAAAACCTACAGCTAACATTATACTTAACAGTGAAAGACTGAATAGCTTTTCCTTTAAGATGGGGAACAAGGCATGGCTGTCTACTCTTATTCAACATAAGAATGGGAGGTCTAGTCAATCAGTATAGCAATAAAAGCAGATAAACAGCACACACATCAGAAACGAAGAAATTAAACCGTCCCTATTTGAAGACTGTCTACAGAGAAAATCACAAGGGATCTACCAAAAAAGTCTCCCAGAACCAGTGAGTTCAGTAAGGTCACAGAAGACAAGATAAACATATTTCTAGATACTAGCAACAAACACATGGATAAGAAAATTAAATACATAATACCATTGTCAATCACTCAAAGAAAGAACCAAATACTCTGGTGTATCTAGTAAAACAGATACTGGGTTTAAATGCTGAAAAGTACACAACAATGATGAAAGAAATCAGGGATCCAAATAAATGAAGCTGGAAGATTCGGCACAGTAAAGATGTCAATTTCTCCAAACTGGTATACAGCTCAATGTAATTCCTAACAGGACTTTTTCCACATTAGACAAACTATTCTAAAATTTATACAAAGGCAAAGGAACTGAAATATCCAAAACAATTTTGAAAATGAAAAATAGAGTAGGGGAAATAAATCAGTCCAATTTCAAGACTTAAAATAGCAACAGTAACTTAAGACTGTGGTATTAACAGAGCAACAGACAGTCAGAACAATGGAACAGGGACCCCAGAAACAGACTCAACGCTAATATGCTCAACTGATTTTTGAGAAAGATGAAAGGCAATTCAAGGAAGGAAAGACAGCCATTTCAACAAATGGTGCTGGGGCAACTGAACATATACAGGTCAAAAAAAAAAAAAACTTAACCTGCATCTCATACTTCATATAAAAATTAACTCAAAATGGATCATGGACTAAGATGCAGTAAGAAAAACCTGTATTAAAAGAAAGAACGCAGGGACTTCCCTGGTGGTTCAGGGGTTGAAAGTCTGCCTTGCAGTGCAGGGGATGTGGGTTCGATCCCTGGTCAAGGAACTAAGACCCCACATGCCACAGAGCAATTAAGTCTGTGTACTGTAACTACTGAAGCCCGCACACCCCAGTCAGAGTCCGTGTGCAGCAATGAGATGTCACAGGATGCAACAAAGATCCGCAACTAAGAACCCACAGAGCCAAATAAGTAAATTTTTTTTTTAAAAAAAAGGAACACAGAAGAAAATCTTTGAGATCTAGAACTAAGCAAAGAGTTCTTAGAACTCGACACCAAACCCATGATCCATCGAACAAAAATTGATACACTGGACTTCATCAAAATTGTACTTCAGTTCTGCTAAAGACTATCAAGAAAAGAAAAAGACAAGCTACAGACTGGGAGAAAATATTTGCAGACTCCATATCTGACAAACTCGCCAGATTAGTGGCTGCCATGGGCTAAGGACGGGTAGGAAAAAAGGATGTGAACATGGGTATAAGATGACAACGATGAGGGAATCCTGTGGCAACAGAAATGTTCTCTATCTTAACTGTCAACTTCATGGCTGTAACATTAATTCTGCAAGATGCTTCCACTGCAGAAATCTGCAAAAGACAGAAGGCACCTCTTCTACTTTCTCCAACTGTATGGGAATCTACAATTATCTCAATGTAAAAAGTTTAATATAAAACAATTCTAAAGCAATAGTGAAAACCACAGTCATGATCAGTTACCACATGGTAACTTGATATGGAATATCTAAGCCTCAAACACACTTATTACCTCAAACACATTTATTAATTAAATGTTAATTAATTTTAATTATTAAATATTAACTTTAACTTTCTACTGTAAAAATAAATGCCTTAAAAAGACAATGACACTTCCAGAGCTACACATGAAAGTCCAATGATTACAGCTTCAAGCAAAATCTACATGGTTCTACAGAACTGAGGCCTAATTCAGGTGGTATTCATGCCCTGGCAAAGAGCCAGAATTTTCTTAACAGAGAAATTATTAACAAACCAGTGGATAATCAACGTGCACCGACCACTTGCCCAACACTGTTCTGGAAGCCTCCTTTCTATATTCCTCATACTCGACACTGAGACTACATTTGCCACTGGATGGAAAACACTGGATGCCCACTCAGCTACTGTGATAAATCTGACTAGAGTAACTCCTACCACCCACTCTAACCTTGGGATCGCAAATCTTTCAAGTTCTAACTCCCTGAGGAAAAAATTTATGTGGGCTACATACACCATTTGTTTCTCACCTCTTCCACAAGAACTTTCTCGATAATTAAGTTTCAAGCAGGAAGAAGTGGTCAGACAAAGCCCATTTAAAATGGTCTCCCAGAATGGCATTGAAACATGTATACTATCAAGTACAGGTAATCTTATTTGTGATAATGTTTTGATTTACAATAAACAGGTACTAGTTAAAAAAAAAATAAAAAAATAAAAAAAAATAAAATGGTCTCCCAACTGTAGTACATACAATCTGATAATCACTCTTTACTTATATTTTTAATTTCTGAAATTTACCACCATAACAGATTTTCTTAAAGTTTATGTTCTTACAAATGATTTGTTCATGGCACGCTTCACTTCATCAGAGCCATCTGAATAGATCTGCTGAAATAATTTGTTTAAAGCTGCATCTCCCTCCAACTTTTCATTCTTTTCTTCTTCTTTGATCTCACCGACCAATTTATCCCAATTTCTTGTATAATGAGATGATGATGGATATAGGTTTTTTACATCTATGGAGTAAAAAAGAAGTGATTAATCAGCATGTGTCGATTATGTCAAGCGCACGTAACTTTGTGACCATAGTGTTTACATCTCAGCAAATAGTTTAAATCATTAAATTTCATGTTTGTAATAAATGTCTTTCTGATATACAAATCAATAATTAACATTTAAAACCTCTAAAGACTGAATTGGTAAGCATAATGTAAAATCTGGAAATTTCTTTTGAGCAAAATAACTCATAGTGTAAACTTTTGGTACATTATGCAAAACTAGATTAACAAAGAAAGCCTGCATGTTACTAACAGGAGAAACTGTGTGAGGAGCATGCAGGAACTCCTCTTCCAAGACCCACTATTCTTACTTATTTCTGACTGTGCTGGGTCTTCACTGCTGCAGGCTTTCTCTGACTGCGGTGACGGGGGCCACTCTTGCCGTGCGCAGGCTTCTCACTGCAGTGTCTTCTTTTGCTCCTGAGCTCGGGCTCCGCGCATGCGGGCTTCAGTAGTTGTGGCCAACAAGCTCAAGAGTTGCGACCCACGGGCTCTAGAGCGCTGGCTCTGTAGTTGTAGCACACAGGCTTAGCTGCCCCACAGCATGTGGAACCTTCCCAGATAAGGATCAAACTTGTGCCCTCTGCACTGGCAAGCAGATTCTTAAGGGAAGCCCACATACAGGAACTCTTATGTTTACAGAACGATTCTCAAAATACTGACTTTTTAAATAGATGCTTCATTAACAAACTTTCTCTAAACAAAGCTTTAACAAATGTTAGAAAATACAGCTTCCAGGGCTTCCTTGGTGGCTCAGTGGTAAGGAATACACCTGTCGATGCAGGAGACACCGCTTCGCTCCCTGGTCCGGGAAGATACCACATGCCACGGAGCAACTAAATCCGTGCGCCACAATCACTGAGCCAGGCATCTAGAGCCGGGAGCTGCAACTCCTGAGCCCACGGCCTCAGCCACTGAAGCCTGCCCAACTAGAGCCAGCGCTCCCCAAGAGATGAAGCCTGCGTGTCACAACTGGAGCGCAGCCCCCACTCGCCACAGCTAGAGAAGAGCCGTGCGCCAACTAAGACCCAGCAAAGCCAAAAATACATAAAGTGATATTGGGGTGTGTGTGTATAAAGTAGCTTCTCCTGAGGTACTTATATCTTTGAGAGTAAAATTAAACTGAAACAATGACAGGCCATTTGACACTGCCATGCCACCTGACAGTGAGTTAAGACTCCATCCTCTCACCACATTAAAAATATCAGATTACTTCAACAGGAGAAAACAGTAAAGAATTCTTGAATGCTGAAAAATAGTACATGATGACCCAGAGGTCAACGCCCACATCACGTGCACACAGCAAATAATATTACTTAGAGGGCACACTGGGAGTAAACAGAGGTTGCTTTCAGCCAGAGAGGCAACCAGCCCAGGGAGATTCAGGGCACTGCCAAAACTGCCCCAAAGATCAAGGGAATCAAGGTCTTGACACACAAATAGTTTAAAAGAAACTAACCAGATTACCTAAGAACTGTAAGAGCAGTTCTGTTCATTATTCAATGGAAATATAACATAAGCCACAAATGTGAGTCACAAATATAATTCTAAAATTTCTAGTAGTCTATAAACAATCAGGTGAAATACATTCTAAAAATGTCTTATTTAGCCTAACACATCCAAAATAGTATCAATTCAACATGAAATCAATATAAAAATATTAATATATTTTATATATACTTTTCACACTAAGTCTAAAATCTGGTATGTATTTTACATTTAGAGCACATTGCAATCCAGACTAGTCATATTCCAAGTGGTCAATAGGTACAGGTGGTTTGAAGCTACTACACTGGATGGTACAGCTAGATAGCCTTAAAAAAAAAAAAACTTCCCTATGAATTTAAAATTCCCCTATGAGTTAGGATACATTATGCTCGTCTATATGTCCCCCTTCCACTACTGCCACTATATATCCCCTTTCTCAAAAGAGATGAGAAACAAATTGTTCACTCTGTTTTCCATCCTTTCTCTTCACCTCTCTCCCTGCCCATCTCACCACCCAATCCCTAACAAAACACCACCACCACACCAAGGGCAAGCAAACTGTTTTCCAAATTCTATCCACCTGTCCTCTACCAGTAATCTTTTGTACATTTTCACTAGGAGCCAAGAAAACAAAAAACGCATGCCAATGGTAAATTAAGAACTTAGGACACACGGGTTTAATTAATCCTAATGCTGATTTGCCAGATGGGACCACAGTTCTCATCTCCATTTTACAGATAAGAAAGCTGGCACAGATAGGTTAACAACTTGCCCTTATCTGCAGTCTCGAGCTTGTCAAACAATCTGACAAGCACATTAACCCCTTACAAAAAATATAACCGGTCAGGAGGAATACCATCTTGAATATCCAAGGCACTGAGTTTAAAAAGAGTTTGTAACTATAACACCAAAAAAACCTTTAATCTCAGAAAAACATTAATACCTGTAGGTGGCAGATGAACTACTCAGAGACAGGTAACCTAACTTCTTCCTTATTCACTCTAACATTAACTAACTGCAAAGCTACTCACGTCAACAGAGACTTTCCACTGTTAACAAACACAGCAACAAGCAGTATCACACATGGAGTAGAAGAACCAGACCCAGACTCTGAAGAGCTGGATTTAGTCCTGGACAATGAAAACTGCGGGGTAATCTCAGGCAAGCTGTTTAACCTTTCTGAGCCCGTAAGATCGGAGGAACAATACGAGGTCACTTACTATACAGGGCTGCTGCTAGAACTAGGTGAGATACTACATTTACAATATGTCTTAAAAAAAATGCTTTCAGCTATATATAAACCTCAATCCAAAAATCTCTGGGAATCAACCCCATAAGAAGCACACATCTTTACCAAATCTTTCACATAGAGCAGGGCACAGAAGCTTAATAAACAGCTCATATACCAACCTGAATCATTTCGATTCCTAAAAATTACCTGCGGGGGTAAATTTCCTGGCTCTGCTAATTATGCTGTAGGTTAGCTAGGACAGTGTCATGCAGGGAACTGGGTGAAGGGTACATGGGAACTCTAAATTTCTGCAACTTCTGTTAGAACCTAAACTTATCTCAAAATAACATTTGAAGATGAATGCTCTACTGGTGAACTTGGCATTTTCTACAAGGTGCCACAATGAAGCTGTATTTTATACTACAGGAGAAAGCAGTGAAAAATCAAAAAGTAGCTAAAACAAAGTTACCTCATTTTAGTCATCAAATCAGGCTTATCTCTACTCAAAAGGTAATCTCTCTCCATTCATTAATGAGGTCATTGCTATAAAACAGTCTTACACTGTAGGTCTAAGTGTGTCTCACAGATTAATCATTGCGTTAGAAAAACACCTGTCTACTGCCTATGCTTAGAATTGACCCCAGCATAAAGCAGTCTTTTCCTTAAAGGATTACACAATCAACCCTTGTTTTCTACTCTACTCATAGGCTTGCCTTAGGCCTTCATTAGCTGTCTGCCTCCACCTCTTAGAAAAACAGTGAAATGTGCTAGATACTTTTCTCTGGGAAGCCCTGAAATTCCAGGAAATTAGAGTTAACTACATTAGAAGAAACAGAAAGGCATAAATAAGAGGGGAGAAAGGAAGAGCGGGAAATATATCAGCAGAGTAGAACTATTACACATAAGAAACAGGAAAGGCCAACACACAAAAACAACCCCCAATCAAACTGCCACAGTAAACAATAAACTCCAATTCCCTCTGGGCTCTGATGCCATTCATTTGTATTCTTACGGAGTTTAAGAAGTTAGAACTACCATTAAGAAATATTTTGTATTCATAACAGAGCAACCTTATTATACTCCATGTATTTTATCTTGAGAACATAAATAATGAAAGTAGGAAGAATACTCATCACTATTTAATTTCAACTATATAACACAACATGAATCTAAAGAGCATCGAGGCCAGAAAACAAACCTGCTATGAACGGTTTGGGGTTAGGCACATCTCCTTGCCCCTCTAGCTTTTCCCATCTCACAGCCTCTGGCTTTTTCATTTTAATTTCAATCTGGAGGAGACACCAAACAAAATCAATTATTCAATGTAAAACACACAGAACAGTTTACCAAAAAAAAAAGCAATTTCCGTAAGTTATCAATGTTTCGTAAGAATTAATAGTGTCCTTGCTTCCAAAGCTAAATTACAAAGCTAAATTCGGAGAACTCTTGAAACAATTACTTTGTTTCTACTTAAGAGCCACCTTCAAAAACAATATTCATACACACTCTAAACTACAATTAAGAGTCTAGAAATCCACATCCTTTTCTTCTTTTAATGCAGTGTTCTCAACTGGGGTGATTTCATCCCCGAGGGGATATTTGGCAATGTCTGGAGACACTGTTGGCTCATCACAAGTGAGGCACAGGTGAGGAGAGGCTGTGTGTCTATCTGCTTAGTTGCTCAGTTGTGTCCGACTCTGCGACCCCACAGACTGTAGCCCACCAGGCTCCTCCATCTGTGGGATTTTCCTAGCAAGAATACTGCAGTGGGTTGCCAGTTCCTCCTCCAGGGGATCTTCCCCACCCAGGGGTTGAACCGGTGTCTCCTGCATCTCCAGCATTCGGAGATCCGCCCCTTGCCTTTTTTTTAAACCACCGAGCAACCTGGGAAGCTCCCGAGGAAAGGCAAGCGGTGCTACTAAATATAAATATCCTACAACATACAGGGTAACACCCACAACAAAGAATTACCCAGCCCCAAATGTTAACAGTGCCCACCACTGAGAAACCGTTCTAAAGGAGTCACTATGTATGTGTGTACATTAACCTGTTTCAGAGTAGAAAAACTCATTTCATTGTATAAAAATATCAAAACAAGTAAAACTAAGGGAAGTCATCAGTTAGATCCCTTAAATTATAACTTGCTTAATAATAACATCCTGTAACTTGCCTTTATTGACTAAAGTCACTTTAATTGTTCTTGCAGATTGCATACCCTCCAAGTTTCATGTAGCATGAAGACACCTTTAAGCACCCACTATATAAAACACCTCTGATGTATGGGTCATTATATTAGTGACCCACTGGTGAAAAACCAACTGCAGTTTTGGACCATGAATTTTATATCATTATAACTAGGTTCAAACACATCTTTATCAATCAAAATAGGAACCATTACAATCAACACGTTTTTGCCAACAAGAAATGTTTGTTTATTCCTGTACCATAAAAATCAGGTCTTCAGGATTCAATGAACTCTTGAAAGCATGTTCTGCCTCCTGCTGGTTGTGGAAGCATTTTTCCTTCAAAAAGCTGTCGAGATCCTTGAAGAAGTGGTAGTCCATTGGTGAGTGGTCAGGTGAATATGGCAGATGATGCAGAACTTCATAGCCCAATTCGTTTAATTTTTTAAAGTGCTGGTTGTCAATGTGGAGTTGGGCACTGCCATGGAGACAAATTGGGCCCTTTCTGTTGAGCAAGGCCAGCTGCAGACACGGCAGTTTTTGGTGCATCTCATCGATCTGCTGAGCGTACGTCTCAGATGTAATGGTTTCAGAAAGTTATAGTTAATGGGACTGGCAGCAGACCACCAAAAAGTGACCATTACCTTTTCTGGTGCAAGTTTAGCTTTGGGAAGTGCTTTGGAGCTTCTTCTTGGTCCAACCACTGAGCTGGTCATCGCCAGTTGTACAAAATCTACTTTCCATTCGTCACAATCCACTGAGAAAATGGTTCATTGTTGTTGCAAAGGATAAGGGAAGATGACACTTCAAAACAATGGTTTTTTGATTTGCAGTCAGCTTACGAGGCACCCACTTATCCAGTTTTTTCACCTTTCCAATTTGCTTCAAATGCCAGACGACCACAGAATGGTCGACACTGAGTTCTTCAGCAACGTCTCACATAGCTATAAGAGGACCAGCTTCGATGTACATCCATTAGCAGTTTCTGGGCCAAATGAGTTGTTGATTTGAGTTGTCTCTGCAGCTTTATGACCCATTTTGAACTCAAATAAGATAACTGCTCAAATTTTTCTTTTTATCTAACATCATTTCCCTAGTCTAAAATAAATAAACAGCAAGTAGTAAGTCATTAGCAAAAAAAAAAAGAAATGTGCATTAAAATGATGTATAACATATCTACATTTATATAAGAAGGTATTCTAATATCAAAAAGCAAAGTTCAGCAACTCAAAACCGCTATTACTTTTGCAGATGGTAAAGCATCCGCCTGCAATGCAGGAGACCGGGGTTCAACCCCTGGGCTGGGAAGATCCCCTAGAGCAGGAAATGG
This sequence comes from Redunca redunca, assembly GCA_006410935.1. Taxonomy (NCBI): domain Eukaryota; kingdom Metazoa; phylum Chordata; class Mammalia; order Artiodactyla; family Bovidae; genus Redunca; species Redunca redunca. The sequence goes on from SJYQ01000970.1 coordinate 1,259,583, forward strand.
CAAACCACTCCAGTATTCCTGCCTGGAGAATCCCATGGACAGAGGAGCCTGGTGGGGGGCTATAGTCCACGGGGTTGCGAAGAGCCAGACACGGCTGAGCGACTAACACACAACAGCAATGGTAACTTTTCCTGGAACATAGAGCTAGTCGTGCCCAGTTACAACTGGTCAAGACCACTGACCATTCCACTGGGGCTCCATGAGTGTTTGACCTCAGAGGGCCAAAACATGTCACCCTCAGGTCATGCTAATGCCATTTTCTGAACATGCATCTCACAAAGAAACATGTAACTCAGATATGCCCGTGCAGGACACCAATGACTTCACTCTATCATCCTTCCTTTCCCCCACCCCTCAGACCGCCTTGCTTCTTTATCTCATAAATATCCCAAGTCTGTCACCTCTGGAGAGGCAGATATAAGATTTTGTTGTTGTTGTTCTCCTGTCTCATCATTCAGCTGCCTCATGCATCAATTCTCTTTTGCAAATATCAGTGTCTTAGTGTTCAGCTTACTGTGCATTGGGTAAATGGACCTGCTTTGATAACACAAGTAATGATAACATTTTTATAATCATTGGTTCAATAATCATCAAACATCTACCGTGAGCAAGGTATAGTCTTCAGGAATGTGAGGGATTTTTTACATATTAAAAAATAATATGTGGTCATCCCTGACCAGTCAGTAGTGTGTGAAGCACTTGAAGAAAAGCAACTAAATGTTCTAAACACTCAGGAGAGATCACACTGGCTGTGAACAGGAAGGTTTCCAGGCACCTTGAGGGCTGTGAGAGGCAGGAGCATTTACAGTGATGGCAAGGGTCTCCAGAAGCAAAGGGAACTGTCAAAAACTGGAGCCCCGAGGTGAGAAAGGACAGTGTTATCTGCCAGTGAAGAGAAGACCAGTTTGCCTCAAGTCCAGGATTTTTGTTAAAGCAGTGAAAACTACAAACGGAAAAAGAAGGTGTAAGACGGACTATGAAGAGCTTCTGAGTGCTAAACTAAGGCCGCTTATTACAATGAAATGTTAAAAGCTTCCTAAAAGCATCTTTTACTCTCTAATCAAGGCTGGTCCCCTAGAATCTACCTAACATACACTCACAGAGCACTTATCACCTTACATTCTCCTTATTCAAATAATGCTCAGCCCCAATTTGAGCCTAGCAAAAATCAGCATTTATAGTGCTGGTAAACACAGTAATAACCATTATGCAAATAGTTTTAAGAATCAAATTAGAATTTTATATTCTAATGTTTCTTCTAAGAAAATAATTACAACTTTTTAAGTAGGAAAAAAACTGCAAAAGACAAGCCTATTATGTCCACTTTGGTTCTTTGATCTTTTTGGTGAAGATGAATCATTTAAAGTAGCAATTGCTGGTAATCTTTCTACCAAAACAGTTTAGGGAGAAAATCCTTAAAAATCTTCATTTTAAAATACTTTAACAAAACACTAACAGTAATCTGCCGGTATTTTCAGTCAGATATGAGGTGTCAGGTATAAAAGGGGTGTGGACTGGGTATTTTCTTAAGGTGCCCAGAAATGTAACAAAAAATTTTTTCACGAGAGAAAACATGAAACAAATCTCACTGGAAAAGAAGCAAAACAATCAGTCTGTTAAATGTAACATTTGTATTTAAATTCTACATGAATAAAACAAACATTTACAAGGATCTCCAGAATTCTGTAAAGTGAACTATGACTTAACTTTCATAAAGCAAAATACCACCAATATTTTCTCATACACAGTATGAGGACTCTGGTCATTTTCAGTTGTCACTGTTGAGATCTTTATCAAAAAGGGACAGAAATCCAATAGTCAGCAACGACACAAAATTAATTACTGAAAAGGACTATTAATATCACACTAGAATTTAAAACTACATCCAACTGCATCTTGCTCCTTTAATTTTCAATTCATCTAGAAATGGAGACTTCACAAGCAGTGTGTACATCACCAGTATCCTTAACTTCCTTCAGCCATGGGGCACCCCATGCTCACACCACGTTTTCCTGTACTAAGAACTGCCTATAAAAAGTCCCTCGCTTCACCTGAATAGCAGCACACACTAGCACTGGCATCTCTGAAAGCCACTACAACCTGAGTAATTGTGCATTATGAACAAAGAGGCCTTTATAAAGCCAAAGTCAGAGCTCTAAGTAACAACCTATTTCAACAGAGACAAGCTGACTTGAACTTGAAAGTATGCTTACTCTATTCATTAAAAGAAATGCACAGAATAAAACATTTAAAGCGGTTTTCTTAAAAGGCAAAAGGGCAGAGACTAATTTTCTATGAATTCCTTTTTATATCTACTTCACTTTTAATGCTTACATATGCTCTTAAAAGTGATTCTGACAGATACTTTTCAAAATACCACCAGTCCAACTTCAGATATTTTTACTGGGACTATTAATCAGCCATTCTATTTTCATTTAAGTCAAAAGTAACTTAAAGATAACTTAAAACTTCGATGATTTGCGTGAATGCAGCTCTCATAGGCACAGAGAAGGCTTTCAATGTGCCACAAGGTCCCAAGCAGTATTCAGACTACTAGTAAGAATCCCTGTGTGCTGGGTTGTCAGTGTTCAATATTATGTGTACTACCACCCATTTCTAAGCTCTCCTTTGCACAGCAGAAAATTTAATTTTTTCCAGTGAAAGGAAATTTAAAGAAAAGCCATTACTTCTAAAGGGTCACGGCATCCAGAGACCATCTTCTTAAAAAAAGGTGAGTCTTTACTTACTACAGATTGATGGTGAAGGAATCTTTACCAGAGACGAGAGAGCTGTGCAGCTTACTGGTCAACTTTTTTTTTTTTTTTGCAAACTTTTGAGAACCATCTGTTTCAAAGATGCAGTCATTAGTGTTCCCTGATCTTTAGAATGCAGCTTTCCCAATGTTCTTTCACTCAGCTCTTTGCACATTTAACTTCTATCAAAACTCTTAGAATAGCTCAGTCTCCCTGAGGCCAGAATGCACATCTGCAGTCTTTAATATTCAAATCATTTTATAATGTTTTTAATGCAAAGGATGGTAATGCATGAATAACCTTCCCCAATGTTCTAACAGCACAGTTCAAGTGAGTACTGAGTGCCTACTGTGAGCCAGGCACTGTCCTGGTGCATAGGGCCCCTCACCACCTTGATTCTTCTTGAAGAAATCAATCCGAAGACACTTCTATAAACAAAAAATTCCAGTGTCCATTCTGTAAGCAACAGACCTAAGTTTTGGGAAATACCTAATTATCTGGAAGGAAGTATGCCAAAATGTCATCAGTAATGAGACATTACTTTCTCAGCTCCCTAATATTTTTCCAAATTTTCTATGATGTGCATTTACTGATTTTAAAACACATATAAAAATCTAAATAATGAAAATAAATAACAGCAGCAATATTTATTGAGCACTTATTACATGCCCAGGTACTAAGTGCTTCATGTATCTCACCCAACAGAAAAGCCCTGTAAGAGGAAAACCATCCACATTTTAGAGAGGAAGGAGCCACATAAGCAGAAGTTGTGAACAAGTCAAAAACAGCCAGCGGTGTAATTCTGAAAGAGAAGAGTCCAATAGGTGTCACTTGTTGGACGTATGACAAATCTCACTGAGGCCTAGTTTTTCGTGTAAAATGGGATTAATGGGGCCTACCTATTAAGAAAGTGAAGAGGAACTAAACAGCCTCTTGATGAGGGTAGAAGAAGAGAGTGAAAAAGCTGGCTTAACACCAATACAGTATATTAACGCATATATATGGAATTTAGAAAGATGGTGTAACGATAACCTTGTATGTGAGACAGCAAAAGAGACACAGATATAAAGAACAGACTTTTGGACTCTGTGGGAGAAAGCGAGGGTGGAATGATCTGAGAGAACAGCATTGTACATTATCATATGTGAAACAGATCGCCAGTCCAGGTTCGATGCATGAAACAGGGTGCTCAAGACTGGTGCACTGGGATGACCCAGAGGGATGGGATGGGGAGGGAGGTGGGAAGGGGGGTTCAGGATGGGGAACACATGTACACCCATGGTGGATTCATGTCAACGTATGGCAAAACCAATACAATATTGTAAAGTAATTAGCCTCCAATTAAAATTAATTAAAAAAAAAAAAACCTCAGCATTCAAAAACTAAGATCATGGCATCTGGTCCCATCACTGCAAGGCAAATAGATAGCGAAGAAGTGGAAGCAGTAACAGATTTTCTTTTCTTGGGCTCCAAAATCACTGTAGATAGTGACTGCAGCCATGAAATTAAATGATGCTTGGTCCTTGAAAGGAAAGCTATGACTAACCTAGACAACAGTATTAAAAAGCAAAGACATCCCTTTGCTGACAAAGGTCCATATAGTTAATGCTATGGTTTTTCCAGTAGTCATACATGGATGCGAGAGTTGGACCACAAAGAAGCTGAGCATGGAAAAACTCATGTTTTTGAACTGTGGTGCTGGAGAAGCCTCTTGAGAGTTCCTTGGACTGTAAGGAAATCAAACCAGTCAATGCTAAAGGAAATCAACCCTGAACATTCACTGCAAGGACTGATGCTGAAGCTGACGCTCTAATACATTGGCCACCTGATGCGAAGAGCTGACTCAATGGAAAAGACCCTGATGCTGGGAAAGACTGAAGGCAAAAGGAGAAGAGAGCAGCAGAGGAGATGGTTAGACAGCATCATCAACTCAATGGACATAAATCTGAGCAAACTCCGAGATAGAGAAGGACAGGGAAGCCTGGTGTGCTGCAGTCTGTGGGGTTGCAAAGGATCACATGCAACTCAGTGACTGAATAAAAAGGGCATAGCTCACTTAGGGTTCTTAAGAGGATTAAACAAAACCATATATGAAAACAACATAGCACTGTGTCTGGCAAGTAAGTGAATGCTATTACGAGTCTCTTCGTCACTGCTACAATTAGCTCAAACATCTGAGCACATTATTTCACGTCTCTGGGTTCGGTTTCCATACCTGTAAAAAGGTAGTAACAATAATGGCACCATGCAGTAACTGTGAGGATTTCATAGAATAATACACAGCTATCAAAACAGTTAGCTACTATAATTCCTTACAGACCACACAACACGGCACTGGCTAAATAAGCTACAGTAAATGCATATGATGAAATACTTTGCTGAAAAACATTTAAAAGCCTGAAAAAAAAAAATCCATAATGCACACTAAATTTAACAAGACAGCTACAGATAGTATGGACAGTAAAATCCTTTTCTTTTGAAAATGTACATACATCCATTAATAGAAAAGGCAGCAAGAATATACTCCAAGATCTGCAATTTGTGGATATCAGCAACTAAACAGTTATTAAAAAAGAAAAAACCTTATTACCATCACTACCACATCAAACAGCACTAACAAAACAATAATCCAAAACCCTACACACATCCGTGTTTAAAAAAGCAGGAGTATCCTGACCAGACACCTCCAGTCCCATCATATCATAATTAAGATTCTTCCATGAATATTTAAAAAAAGAATACTAAAACTTGTAAAATTTTAGTGGGTTAAGAAGGGAGAAGAAGGCTACCTGTCTCTAAGATGCACATCTTTTTTTCCCACAATTCCAGTTAAAAGCTTCATATTTTATACTGACATAATACACAAAATTACTGACTAAAAATAGGAACACAAGAACATTTCTGCAACAGCAATTTTTCTTGGGAGTGAATATTAATCTTTAAAATGAGTATTTTACAGCATAGCTGTTACTGAAGATAAATCCTATGGTTGTGTTGAGAGAATACTGTCATGAGATTAACAAAATGAAATTAAAAAATTAAGTTTCTTAATTTTAAAAACTGGATCAGCAGGAAGATATATAAGCTGGTATTCAGTAGAAGGTAGAAATAACTATCAGTGGTACTAAAATATATATATATATATGAATTCTGACTTTAAAAAAAGACATTAGATACTATACTGTAAAATATTTAGTTAAGGGAAATTCCCTGGAAGTTCAGTGGTTAGGACTTGGCGTTTTTACTGCTGGGGCCAGGTTCAATCCCTGGTCAAGGAACTAAAATCCTGCAAGCTGTGTGGCACGGCAAAAAAAAAAAAAAAGTTAAGAAATGCTATTTCAATAAGTGAAGGGTACTAACTCTTCCTATCTTCACTGCAAATTATATCTCACTTGAATAACACTTAACCAATAGTTATACATAAATATGCAACATGCACTATTTATTTGAAGGTAGGAAAGAAAACAGGATTCTCAAAAGGCAAAGAAACAGCCCTTTTAAACCAGAGATTTTACAGAGTCTCTAATATCAAGCAGATTTTCCCAGGCAAAATGCACCCTTTTCTCAATCCACCTGCAAACATATGAAAAGAAAATTACTATTTTTCCCTTCTAGTGACATCAATAAAGCCTCAGTAACCCAGAGAAAGATTTTATTTTCCATATTTTAATACTGACTCCCTCTGCTGTATAAAAAAGGATTCAAAAATGTCATTTCCCTTAGGATCTAATTAGGTACAATTCTATTTATTTCCCATAAAACACAGCTTAAAAACAGACAGCTTAACAAAGTAAAATATATTACTTTGGGTTAGAACAGTGAAAATAATCATCCTCCAGAATATATCCTTCAAATCTAAATTCTTTAGTCCAGAACTTAGACAAACCTAAGAAAAGAAACAAAAGTCTAAATATTCTTCCTAGGCCATGCTGAACAATTCAGTAACTTGAAACTTGGGGAAAGCATTTAAAATCCATGAACCTCAGTTTCTTTTTACCTGTAAACCTAAGAATGAAGACACTTATTACACTCTGCAAATTTGGTAAGGCCAATATCAGAATGCAATTTAAATTCATTCCCTGAACAATTACTGACCACCTACTCATGACATACAGTGTACAGGGCTAGGATTGCCAAATTTAGCAAATGGAAGGTATTTGTACCATAAAAGTATTTACTGTATGTAAAGTTAATTGTGCATCCTGTACTTTAGGGATTCCCTCATAGCTCAGTTGGTAAAGAATCTGCCTGCAATGCAGGAGAGCCGGGTTCGATTCCTGGGTCAGGAAGATCCCCTGGAGAAGGAAATGGCAACCTACTCCAGTATTCTTGCCTGGAAAATCCCTTGGACAAAGGAGCCTCGCGGGCTATACAGCCCACGGGGTCGCAAGAGCGGACACAACTTAGCGACTAAACCACCACCACCTGTACTTTATCTGGCAACCTTCCCTGAAGCACATACAGAGATCCAAGTATGACAGCTTTAGAAGACTCACAGAAAGCAAGGGAAATAAATGTATATATAAACAAACTACCATACAGGGAAGGGTAGCAGCTATGTAGCATTTAAAGAAAGGACCGGGCGGTGGGTGGTGGGGGGAGGAGGTAGGTAAGCTGGGAAAACAGTAAGAGGGCTTTGGGGAATGGTCACCATCAAGCACTCACAAGATCCAAAGGAGAATGAAAACCGACAGTGCTCAGTGACAGCCTCCATTCTGGCCACACAGGCTTACGCCGTCACCAAATACCCTCTTCCATTATACAAAGTGGAAACAGGTTTTGAAGTTACTTGCCATATTTCCACACAAATCAATTTAAATTATTTCAAAAAGACATGCATTACAACCTCTCAATAGAAAGATGTAAATGCCAACTCCTAATATTCTGACTTATCTCCCTGTCAAATCAAGTTGTAGTTCTCTGCTTATTTTACCCAATATTATTAAACAAATTCTGTCCAATGTAGACAGGGCCAGTAAGACTAAAATCTTCAGAAGATGTCATCCTTTTTCTCACTTTCTGTCGTCCAAGCAACTGTTTCCTGTCTCTGCCTCCTAAATAAAACAGCTCTGTATGATTCATTCTTCAAATAGTTTTAAGCAGATCATTTTTAACTAGATGCAAAAACTATTGCTTCTTTACTTTGCACATCCTGCTCCAACCCTCTGCAGATGCTCTCTTCTTCCTACAAGGCCCAGTTATCATTCTTCATGACATAAGCAACCCTGATTCTAGTCTATGAGGGGAACATTCACACAGCTCAAAAGTTAAATAACCAACTACACTGCAGAACATGTGTATAGAAAAGGTGCAGTAATGCAAAAAATTTATTTATATCATTCTTTCTCATCATACACCCTCACACAATCTTACAGGTGAAAGGATTTCAGAGTTCAGAGTCCACAGCGCTCTCATTTTCACAAGATGATGGAAATCATGCCCTATGATCATGTGTGATCACGTGATCACATGTGTGATCATGTGGATCACTAGTCTACACTTACAGAGCAAGCAAGGAACCAGAGGTAGATTTTTTTATTCCCAGTTCAGTATTTTTTCTGCTAAATTACACTTCTGTCCTACTATACTCTTACTACATCTTCTGACCGGTAGCTGACATAGTCCACGAACTTTAATTTTATTATGTATTTTTACTCTTTTTGAAAATATAAAGAAATCTATAAATTAGTTTTTCAAACTGCAATTAATCCCTCATAACACAGTAACCTAAAATTCAGCTTAACTAAAAAAACAAAACAGCAGATTCATCTTTATAATAGTCTGTATTTTTAACTCCATAAGGAAGTGTGAGAAAAGTATTTATATATCACAATAGACCAAACTGACTAGTCCAAGACAAGAAACACTGTCAGTATCAAATCTTAAGATGATGATGATCATTGTATCTTTAATGGAAACTGTTTTATCAAGAAGTACTATACCTATCTTAGTAAGCATATAAATACTGCTGAGGTTAGATTTTTAAACTCCATTTTCCTGGAATTAGGGGAGCGGAAAAAACTATTATTCAAAAACTACTGTTCTTATTTAATTTAAACATATGTGGCTAGAAGAATCTATAAGTTTACAGCCACAGGATAATTACATGACCAATGTTCCTATATTTTGAAAAGATTACCAGTGACAACCCTTTTCAGTGGTCTTACCTTTGTTGAAAGTACTTTAAACGTGCTCTGCTCTGGTATTATAGGATGAAGAAGTCTCAGTTTCAAACTGTAATCCTCTCCTGAAGGAAGTTTCACCAAAGCAGACAACTAATGAACATAAAATCAGTAGCACATTTTATAAATTAAAGAAGGATAAAGTACTTAAACTGACTATAATTACAGAACTTTAGTACTGTTGCAGAGTATTTTTAAAACCTTATATGGAATATAAGATTTAAGAATCTCAAAATAATCCTTTTTAAAAATCTGGTATCCTTCATAATTCAAAAGGACACATGCACCTCAATGTTCATTACAACAATATTTACAATAGCCAAGACATGAAAGTAATCTAAATGTGCATCAACAGATGAATGGATAAAAATGTGATGTGTATATATACATATATGTGTGTGTATACACATATATGGTGGAATATTACTCAGCCATAAAAAGGAACAAAACTGGGTCATTTGTGATGTGGATAGATCTGTCTGTCATAGGGTGAAGTCAGTCAGAACAAGTATCCTGTATCAATGCATGTATCTGGAATGTAGAAAGATGGTAATAGATGAGCCTGTCTGCAGGGCAGGAATAGAGAAGAAAACAGAGAACAGAGCTGGGGGCATGGCAGGAGGTGGGGAAGGGAGGAAGATGTGGGGAGACGAATGGGAAAGCAGGTTAGACATGCGTGCTATGGCGAGCGAGATGGCTGGGGGAAGCGGCTACACAGCACGATTAGACATGCGTGCTAGGGCGAGCGAGACGGCTAGGGGGAAGCAGCTACACAGCACAAGGAGCTAGGGAGTGGGACGGGGAAAGGCAGAAGGAGGTTTAAGAGGAAAAGGATGTGTGTATACATATGGCTGATTCACTTTGTTGCACAGCAGAAACACTGTAAAGCAGTTCTACTCCAAAATTAAATAGCACTGCCCATGACAAAAAAGCAAAAAAAAAAAAAAATGTAAATGGACTTAACACTCCAGTCAAAAAAAAAAAAAAAAACAACCTGGTATTCTTCACAGAAACTCATATACCTAATTAAAGAAAAGAGTATGTTTCATAACATATACGATATATTTAAATCTCAAGGAAACACAAGATACAAGGGCCAAATAGTACAGCATGTAACAAAAAAAGCATTCTCGTGCAAAACATCTAGTTCTACCACAAACTCTCTTAAACATCACAAGGTTTTCCACTAAATGCTAAGAAACCAAGTTATTAAAAATCACATTCATTTAATATGGTTTAAGTCATAACAAAGAAGCAGACCTTTTCCATTAAGTGTACCACACAAACGTAACCAAAGCATGGTTATGTGTCTAAAGTTCCCGAATGTGTCTTTTATATTTACCAAACCAGTTCTGCTTTAAATCCCAAATCTAAAGAGGAAACAAGGCACATGAGCTATAACCTACAGTATATATACTCTTGTCTCAAAACTTAAAATGATCCAAATGGAAAAGGAACACTTCATCAGCATTTCCATATTATCTCAGGAAGAAATGATATATACTTGATAGATTGCTATAAATTATTCTGCAATATCTATTTATTTATATTTACAAATTGGAGTAGGAAATGGCAACCCACTCCACTATTCTTGCCTGGAAAATTCCATGGACAGAGGAGTTTGGTGGGCTACAGTCCCTGGGGTCGCAAAGGGTCAGACTCAACTGAGCGCGCGTGCGCGCACGCACGCACGCACGCACGCACACACACACACACACACACATTTATAAATACAAGTATTTAATCTCAATAAAAAATAACTCAGACTATAATGACCTCTTTTTCTGCAAATTCCACCTTTACATCATTCTTCTGAACATTCTTGATCATAAGTGTAATGATTACTTGAGATTCTGTTTGATACCAGTCATACCTATTAAAAAAGAAAAAGGAAACTTAGAGCTTCTGCATTTCTTAAAGTTGCTGCTTCTTTGCTTTGTCAAGATAAAATACAATCTGATGAACAACAAGAGCTCCACCTTGAGGAACAAAATAGCAAAGCAGCTGCTGGCTCACAAATAATTTTATGTAACCAATTCCACATGATCTGTACTAATGGAAGAGAAAATAAGGTAGATGATGCCCCAACTCTCTCCAGTGGATTTAAACACTTACATAATTTTTTAGTTCTAAAGTATCCTCAATAGTGTTGTTAAGCTAGTTTTTCTTTTTGGCCACGTCCCACAGCATGCGGGATCAGTTCCCCAAACAGGGATCAAACCCACGCCCCCTCAGTGGAAGCTAGGATTCTTAACCACTGGACCGCCAGGGGATTTTAAAAATAAATGATAAAATTTATTCTAAACAATCACAGTTCTAATACATCAGCAATAGTTTTACCCTCTCATTTCAACCTAATACTAAGAAGTAAACAGTTCTATCCCAATTTTACAAAAAAAAAAAAAAAAAGGCTCAGAAGGATGCGGCAATCAGTTTAAGTCAGTAGCAGGTGATATACTGGACCCAATCCCATATTCCAGGATCTCTTTACCAAAGCTGGGGGCAGTCCTGAGCACAGGGAGCAGGAATAAATGAGCTAAAATTAAAATAAGTCAACTCATTCTGTCAGGCAAAGTATTAAATACAGCATCTACCTTCAATCTCAAAAGTATGTGGGAAGATTAGTGTGCTGAGAGAGTCTAATCATGCGTCTCTTTCCCTCTGAAAGCTGGGATCCTCACTTTCAAATCAGACTAGATTAACCCTGTGAGAGAAGAGCTATTGATCTATTCTGCCACTATTACACTCCCAGGATGAAGCACGGTGCCCTGATATGTGGTATATTTATTAAACCATTATGGGGTTATTTTATATATATTCTATACTCCAAACACCGTAATTATTATTTAAGTTAGGGATAGGGTACATAAACTTAAATAATAATTATGGTGTCTGGAGTATAGAATATATACAAAATAATCCCACACTGATTCAATGAACACACCATGTATCAGGGATCCTCACTTGCTACTTATATTCACAATTGTAACTGCTGCCTTCAGCAAGTAACTTTCAATTCATGCAGAATTATTCCATGAAAAATTTACTCCAAATATAAACGGCCGGTAAAGTTACAAATATTATCAGGTCTACTACTAACTTACTGACCTATGTAATAACAACAACTTAAATGTAAGAGGTTATTCTTAATATATGGAAAGATGACCTAATATGCAACCATGTGAAGCAAGTTTTAAGTTATCCTTAACAGGAATACTAATTCAGATTGATTAATGGTCTTACAACTATAGTTTTTCAAGGTTTTAGTAAGATTTATCTTAAAAACTAAGAAATACTTAAATCACAGGTAGGGACTTGCTTACTATTAAATGACAGGGTTTCTTTTCCCTTTAGGCATATTTATCATGCATTATGAAAAAGAAATCCTTACTTGATTTTTGACTGATGAGTCCTCTGGGATGCAGACTGATTTGGGCAAATCGAAAGAGAAACATTTTTACGAGTTAGTTTAGTAACTGCACATTAAAAATGTATGTATTATTAATTTACCCAGTGCTATAGTTACTTTGATATGGAATAATTACATGAAAACTTCCTACAAAGCATGGTATACATCAATGTTAAATAATATTCATCTTCACAAAAATCAGAATATTCAACATTTTAAAAATTTTATGAATTTCCATTTCAAAAATCATTTTTCTTCTAAAATAAAAGCGGCAAAAAAAGAAAAATTTCAGAAGATATGTTTGGAAAAGATTACAGATAAAATGTCCAGTTCCAAGATTCAGCAATGCTCTAAACTGAAAATAACAGTAACATTTAAAAAACCATTTTCAGGAAGGTAGTGTTAACACCTCCAGGCTTAACAATGGCAAAACTGCCCTGGAAAAACCTAAGGAGGAGTACCTGCATGGTGCCTTCCTGATACGGTCTGACCCTGGGTCATGGTCTCTCTGCAACAATATATGGTGACCACTGAGAAACACAGTGAGTCTTTTTAACCAATTCAGACCTTCCTAAACTACTTATTAATAAATCTAAAGGACTTGCCCTGGGTCACTGGTGGCCTCTAACTTGTTCCTAAAGAAGAAGGGGAGAGACAGCATTTGGAGGAAGAAAATAAGTAAAACTGTCCTAGAGACCTGCAGAACTGCCAGAAAGGGCATTCGGAGTACTGTCTCAAATATATTCAATAGTAATATAATTAAGTAAAAACACAAAGAATTAAAACCTTTGGACTTACCACCCCATGCTGTGATCCTATTAAAAACATAAAAAAGAAACATTTTCAGATAACAGTACATGTATAGACAAAATTACATACACGATTTCTAAGGCACAAACATATTATTAAGGAAACCAATTCTCCATGCATATCTAATAAGAGAAAGTGGTTTAATTTTACAGTCTGGAGTCACTTGAGACTCCTCAGTAATTTCTTACCATTGCAAAACAAATCCATTCGAATCTCCCTTTCAACATAAGGAACCAGGTTAAAAAAATCAAAATACCTTTGGAAATCCCAATCTAATAGAACACGCACTACTTAAATTATAAGTTATAAAGTTCAAAACAAAAAAATGACAAACATTGACTTTTTTTTAAATTGAAAGACCATGGGAAATCTGCACACTTACCATTCTGAGCTTCTTGACACCTTTTAATCCAAGCAATGAAATCAGCATCTGCACCTAGAAAGAACAAACTGTAACAACACTCATCTGCACAACCTAACATACTCACTCAACAAATGCTGACTGCATACCTACTAGCTTACAAACACGGTTCTAGAAACTATGGATCCAACAGTCAGCTGGACAAAAACATCTGTCCTAACAGTGTGTAGCTATCCTTAATATTATAGCTATGTCTGGTTTAATATTTATTTTGTTCATCCTGAAGAATTCTGATTTGTAAAAAATCAGTTTTAACCAGTCAACCTTATTGGTTCCTAGATACAGATAATCTCCATTTCTCCTCACCCCCTTCCTCTTAAAAGAGCTTCCTCTCTCACAGCAAAATCACACCTGAATCAGATTCCTAATATGCCGTCAGTTGGGGGAGGACCCCAGAAGCCTCTGTCCACCTGTTTGCTGTCTAAGGCAGTTGCTTATCCTGGCTACTACTTTTTCAGCAGCTTTACTTATTATCATGCCTTCAACACCGAGAGCCATCCTTATCTCCTGCAGAGCTTTGGATCTCCAAGGATCTCCAGGTTCCTTGGCAACCACTGACACTACAAGCAGTGAACCACAGTTCACTGCACAGACAGCAAGGCAAACACGCGCATAAGCAAATTATTTCTGAAGACTCAGGGCGATGACAGTATCTAAAAAGTCATAGCATCTAATAAATTACAGTGTTAAGAAAAATTATTAGAAGTGATCATAATAAACGTTTACTAATTTAAGCTAACTGCAGGTACCGTTATTCTGAAAAACACAGAGTTTAAAATTTCTTAAAATGAAATTTTCTAATTCATAATTTACAGACAGAATTCAACTATACAGGCCTTAAAATACATACACACACATTTTAGAGGTGAACATTTATATAAAAATTCTAAATGTGAAGAATCGATTATTCAAATTAATCAGTAAATAAGCTGATTCCTATCATACAAGAAGGGAAAAAGGTATGTAATATGGAGTTAAAAATTTTTTACCCTAATAAAACAGAAGCTGAACAGTTTAACATAAGATTTTCCTGGAATTAAAAGATGAATTTGATTTTAAATTAAATATCCTCAACAGAAATTAAACCAAAGAGCAGACACCCTCTTCTGAGGCCACCTCTGAAATAATTCTAGGATAAAACTCAACGGCGTGATAATAAAGTATCAAGGAAGGAATTTAGGCAGGGAACTTTCTGTTGTTCTAAAAAAAATAAGAAATAGGGCTTAGAAATCTAAACAAGAAGTGACTCATGTCTCATCAGGGTTTTCAAGGATGTATCAAAACGCCAAGAAAACTGGACTCTAGAATTTGCGAAGTGTATACATGCTAACTTGGTAACTGAATAGCCCTATTATTCACATACCATGCTTGGGATAACCAAGTTTGAGAGTACCTCCTATTGCCTAGATCTCATCTTTCCTAATTTGTAGGTTTTGATTGCAAAGTTGGGTTTGTCACCCTTCTCAAGTAGGTACACAGCAGAAAAGCAAATATTCAAAGCAGTATATATTTTAGTGTATAAAGTATAATCATGTATGACTTTTGTATGAGGGTTTTCAACCTCAACACTACTGACATCTGGGACCAGATGCTTCTGTTGTGGGGACTGTCCTGCTCAGGATGTTGAGCAGCATCCCTCACGAGATGTCAATGATATACTCCCCATCCACCAGTCAAGAGAGTCAAAAATCAGTGCAGACACTCCAAACATCCCCCATGGAGGAAAACCATCCCCAGAAGGAACTACCACCTTAGAGAACTGTGGTTGACACTCTATCATAAGATGGGAGATAAAATGAGAGAACACAATTAAGTCCATGTTGTCTATAATTATGAGATTACTGACAACATTTTGTATTTTGCAGATTTTTTTTGATACTTGGCTTTTAACAAGTTCTATATATTATACATATATATCCACACTGTTGGGATAATTTTCATCTATTTCTCTCAAAAAGACAGCTTAGAAATTCACAATACTCTCAAAGTTCCATGTTTCTTCTATACCCTATCATACTTTACCCAAACTTACACTTCACCTCTCAATAAAAATCTTTGTTATAAGATTTCCTTATCTCAGCAATCTGAATAACAACTTAAACAGACTTCAGAATGTGACAGCAAGTTAAACTTTCACTTGTCCATTAGGAAAAACTAAAAAGCCAGACCAGTACTGGGAGTACACTGAGTGTTTAAACAGTTCTTCTGCTTCTAAGTTTTTCTGGGATTTAAATGCTAAGAAAGGCCAATTTAATCAAATTTTAAGTAAACTCAAACTCAGCAATCAACACAAAATGTTATTAAGAGAGAAAAAAGTGATTCTATAATTAACTTGAGATTATACCAACAAGATTCAGCTATGGTATTTAAGATACACAGATATAACGGACTAGTTTACTAATATATAATTATAATACTCACTATTTAATTTCTGTCCTTCTGTAAAAGTTTCTAAAGCAGCAGCATAGGTTTTTTCATGGTATTCACATATCCTGTATGAGCATATTAAAAACAAGCACATACATGTAAGATCATGAAACATAGCTTTCTTTCTTAAAAAAAAAAGTTTCTCTTCTTTTAAAAGAATCTAAGCATGTTAATAAGCCAACAGATGTTCTAAAATACTCTAACATCTGTGTGTGTGTCAGTCGCTCAGTGGTGTCTGACTCTTTGTGACTCCATGAACTATAGCCCGCCAGGCTCCTCTGTTCATGGGATTTTGCAAGCAAGAATACTGGAGTGGGTTGCTACTTTCTTCTCCAGGGGATCTTCCTCACCCAAGGATTGAACCCAGGCTCCTGCACTGCAGGCAGATTCTTTACCATCTGAGTCACCAGGGTAACATCTAATTCCCATTAAAAATGTGGAACTCATTTCAGAAGGAATTTCTTAATTATACATACTTGCTTATTCCAAAATATAGTTACACTAAGGAATTAAAGAAGCTTCTGATTCTTAAAGAATAAAGTTACACTTATTAACAGAAACAAGCTGGGATATAAAGTACACAGACACAGAGTCATCTTTAAGTGTAGTCTGTAAAGCTTAGGTGAGAAACGGATGTTCTCTAGTCAGTTAAACACAGTAAATTTCAAATGATGACACAAAAAGGGATTTGAAATCATTCAGTTTCATCTACACCCTGCAGTTACTTCAATCATCACTATTTTAAACTATATACACACACATACAAACCGTATCTCATTACATACTGCAGTTAACACAATAGAAGTATGAAATATACCAAAAATTGAATCCTATCTCAACTATAAAATGTATAAACACAGAGTTTACTATTTATATAAAGTTTACAGGGAGGGTAAGTTCAAGATGAGGGGACACGTTTATCTATGACTGATTCATACTGATGTATGGCAAAAACCATTACAATATTGTAATTATCTCCCAACTAAAATAAATATTAAAAAAAGGGGGGGGAGCTTACAATTAATTCATTTAACCATATATAGTCCAGACCCCACAGGAAGAGTAGTTGCTGCCTACCCCTTTCTCAGCAGAGCAGTGGAACTATTTGGATTAAGTTCAAGGGATTTTTTTGCATCAGCAACAGCATCTGCAGATGAAAAAGTGGGTTTTTTGGTCAGTTACTTATGGATCCTAAAAAATACTACACACAAAATTTGAATTAATCTCAGATTTTTAAGTTTTCAAGCTGGTGAAATGGACAAATGACTTTAAAATAAGAAAAGCTAATCTGAGATAAAATTACCCTCATACATTCCTATTGACCTAATCTTCAACCTCTTCAGGAAATGAATAAAGCTCTGTATCACAAAGTCCAGATAATTTCATTAACATCATTCATGTTGTTTGACTCAAGGTATTTACTTTTTCCCTACTCAGATTATCTATCCAGAATAATTAAAATTACAGAATATAGGAATACATTCTTTTCATAAAAAATAGAACAAGAGAATCCATTCAAATGCTCTGTAAATTAGTAAACGTGATGCTATCCTTTGTTAGCACATCCAAGAACCAAAAATGAAATCTTACAAATTCTACACCCACTGCAGAAAGAATGGACAACCGTAAAATTTAAATGAGTGATGCGCAACATAATGCTTGTTATATTTTGGCTACTTCACCTTGTACGAAAGATCAAGGTAAAAGTCCTGGAAGATAACCTCTACTTTACTTGATTCACTGTATCTTGGGCAAAGTGTGTAAGTTACTTATAGAGTATATAAGTATATAATATACTTTGTAAGGAAAGTTACCACTGTAATTCCCAAGAAGAATGTGACAGTAAGCTCTTTGACAGTAATACTGTGCATCATCTGGTTTCTGCTCCAAAGCCTTAGTCAGCTCCTACAAATACAAACATGCTGAGTGTCAGTAAATGTTTTTTAAAAGTCACTGAACTCTAATTAAACATGATCTTTAATAAAATAACCTATTATCACAAGCTATTTGGAGGAAAGATAACAGGGAAACAAGCTTGGAGCCTTTCTATGCAAGAAGATCAATATCCCCCCCTTCTCCCCTTGAAGGCCCACAATCGAATGTAATATCTATGCAAAGCACTCAGCAGTTTCCAGCCTACAGTAGGAACTCAATAAACGGTAATTATTATCACCTCATTTATTCTGAAGAGCTTGGTTGATATACACTGACCATCACCGATTTTCTCCTTCTTCTAATCTGGAGAAGATTCAAAGACCATATAGAATTTAAGATCCCTAGAAAACGTGAAGCTGTCCAATAATTTTTAAGAACTGAAAGTTAAATCTAGAGCTCAGGAGGTTAATGGAACCAATAAATACATAAGCAAGCTTACCTGGCCCTCTCCTATCCTCTTGTCAAAGGCCTAAGAAATTACAACATTCTGTCAAAAGCCCAGCCAGATACAGTATCTCATAGGTAGCTACTATCAAACGATCAAGAATTAACAAAACAATTACAACTTTTGCCACTCTGGGCAGTCACAGTATGTGTTAGCTGGAACGATAATGATGCAAGGAGAGAGTGCATGATCAGTGAGGCCAAGGACAAATGCAGGCAGACAGGAAGGCTTTGATCCAGCAGCCATTTACCCACACATCCTAGCGATTCTGGCAGCTTTCTTAGTTAAGCAGAATTACTTCAACAGCCACACATGGGGCTCTGCTTAAACCCTGCAGTGTGATTCTCACAAAGCAATGTATATTATACTTGGTAATCATCTACCTACAATCCAATATTCCTAAAATCTAAAGCAATGTTTTACCATCTTAACCCCTATCACCCTGATTCAAGCAGTAATGAAAACTAGCTCTTGTTGTTACTATATCTCTGTTCAAAACTCTGATGCCTTACCAGCTGACTCAGAGCAAAGGCCCAAGTGCTCCAATGATCGGTTAAGGCCCTCCTTGACAGAACCCTCTGGTCTCTTATCTCATCTCTTTAAAACTCTTCTCCTTGTTCCACAATGGCCTCCTCGTTGTTCCTCAAACACCTCCTGACCCTCCACCTTCTCACTACAATGCTCTTCGCACTACAGTGTGTGGCAAAAACCCATTCCCTCACATCCTGGTCAGGGACAGTGCCAGAGACAAGATTCAAGTTCATGTCTGTCTGACTCCAAAGCCAATTTTAACCACTATACACAGCCTCCTAGTAAAATTCCTTTACTCCAAGTTTCTTTCACATACCATCTAACATCTGTATTAACACAATGGTTCATAATGCTAAAAAACACCATCTTGCACTAAACTTGCAAGCAATTTGGAAAACAGCTGATCGCTTCTTATGTACCTACTCCCTAAATCAAATTTCCAACCTCTCCTCACCAAGAACAGGTATACTATAGGTCAAAAAGGCTGTCATAACAGCATCAGGCTCATCAATTCAAAAAGTATTTTTAAACATATATTTTGGAATAAACACAGGCCAGACGGAGGTTCACAGATGCATAAAATATTCCTTTTCTTAAGGAGTCAGGTATAAACTTTTGAATTTTGAACAACCCACTTGCAAATGACCTTTAAAAACACAAACTAATTGTTGGATAAGAAGAACCAACTAGGGTGATTAGGTTAAATAAGCAACTGACTTACTTCGGTGTTAAAAAAAAAAGTTACCCCAAATCACCCAACACAAACTGAACTTTATAACATACCAACTTGTACGTCATGAATAAAACACAACAATAAATTTTTATTTTGAATAAAGAATATACAATATAATAAAGCCAAAAAAGGCTAAGTTAAAATAATTGTGCTGTCTGAACTACCTCTGACTTGGGGCATGTTTTCAGTGTTGCTACTGTTTCTGTGACAACAGCTGCTCCTCACTGGCTGCTGACTGAAGGCAGGCATCACAAAAGGCAAGGACTTCGGTGCCGACACTTGAGTCACAGCAGCAAAAAGGCTATTTAACACAGACTTACATGAAACATATCCAAAAATGTAGTATTTCTCACATGAGTTATAGTTGAGCAATTCATCGTTCTCAAAAGTAATGAAATCTATTGAAGTGTAAAATATAATTACACTGAAATCTTTACCAAGATAATGGTAAAGAAAATGAGTACCCTGATAACACAGAACTACAGGGGGAAAACTACTTTTTAAGGAATTAACATTGTGTAAGATTTCGATCTTGGAAAACTAACTTCCAAATCTCTAGAGCTTTAGGCTCTTTTAAAATGCTAACCAGAAAGGTAACTTGTTCAGATTAAAAGCAAAAGCAGACTGCTCAGACTGACCGCATGTCTGAAGGCCTTTAGCTCTAGGTGTCTCAGGCTACCTCCACTTTCCACTTTCTTCCAGTCACAGCTAATCCCCAATCATGGATAAACAAGAATACCAAGACTTCTCCCTTCCAAAATCACATAATCATGTAAAACTGGCATGTTTTATTCCAACCTGCTATGCCCTCAACAAAGCTATCTGTGGTCAGCTACTTCAAAGTCAGCTCACAAACATTTAATTATATCATATACCTCAATCCTACCCACTCCTCCAGAGGATCAGCTTCATGCCCTGAACCCAAGACTCATTGCTTCTAAACTCGATAACCTGAGTTAAGCTCATCTCTTGAGCCTCAGCTTCCTTGTTAGTAAAATGCACTGCACAGCTGTTCCAAGAATTACAGTAGGAATCATTTAATACATCTGAGTGCCTACCACATCACAGGCACTACACTTAGAAGACAGTGGTAACCAGATACACAAAACCCCTGCTCCCCTGAAGCTTACATTGGGGCCTCATTCAGATAAAGGAGTCAGAAAAGACAGGTTCCTTGAGAAGGTGACATTTCAGATGAAATCTAAAGTGATGAGCATTTCTAAGCACAACAATAAACAGTCAATAGAGAGGACATTCTAGGCAAAAGAACTGCTTCAAGTCCAAAGGCCCTGCACCAGGCCTGAGTCCAACACACCTGAGGAACAGAAAGAGAGCCAGTGGGGTGAAAACCTAGAAAGCAAGGCTCTCCAAGATGCCTACCTCAAGGGCCTCAACCTTGGACCTTACATTACTTGTCATTATCATCATCCTTTCCAGTGGTCCCAGTTAGTCCCATTTTACAGACAGTAAGTCTGATCAAAAACAATGATAGCCAGAACTTTCCTGAAACCAAGATATGGTAGACCCAAGCAGTCTGATTCCAGAGCCAGTGCTCTTAAGCACCACTCATATTGGGCCTCAAAAGATCCTTATAATCCACATAAACGTTTTCTCTCTCTGCTGAATTGAGACTTCCTCTGCAAAGATTTTTTTTTTTACTTCCCCAGTTGGCCTCTATTCTACTATACCTTATACACCACTCCACTAGAGCATTTATCTTATATTCTAATGACCTGCTGACTTGCCTCTCTCTCTCCTCTAGACTGCAAACTCCCTCACTACAGTATTTTCATCTTTAGATTGCTGGCTCCCAGTACAGCCTTCTACACTAATATACATTGTTTAATGAAACATGTAATCAGCTTGATACACTTTCTTTATTAATAGGATGGTGTTATATAAAAAGGTGACATTTTACCTTCTATAATATCTAGTGACCTTAATTTCAAAACAGTTACTTTAAACCAGCCTTTGGGGAAAGCAAGGGGGAAACTGACTCTTCTCATCAAGGTTCTGGCCCTACTCATTATTACCAATTATCTAGTAATTAACATTCACCTATTTAACTCAGTGAGAAGATCATCTCAAGATTTAAAAAGGACATTTCCTCTTAACACAGGCTGGTTCTTACCATGATCATCCTCCCGACTCTGAGTTTCTGACTCAGGTCCACGGCAGGTCCTGAGAATTCACATCTCTAACAGATTTCCAGGTGATGCTCCTGCAGAGGTTCTGGGGATAACACTTGGAAACCACCACAGCACTAGACTGAGAGCAGGAGTCTCCTGTCCTCAGGCCCCTATCCTGCCTCTCCCTGGCTGTACACATCTCCGTGACGGATCATCTGGATTTCCTTGGGTCTGTTTCCTTCTGTAAAAAGGAAGGGTAAGGGGTACTGGCCTACAGGAGCCATAAGTATGTTCAGAAAATCTGCAGTGGGGAATTTCCTGGCGGTCTTCACTTCCACTGCAGCAGGTATGGGTTCCATTCCTGGTTGGGGAACTAAGATGCCACATCACGTAGTGCCCGCCCCCCCTAAGAGGAAAGATAAAGAAAATCTGAGGAAGGGGGCATCCAAGAATTTGCATTTCTAAGGAATTCCTAAGTGATGGTAACGCTGCTGGTCCAAGAACCACAGTTGAAGGACAAATGTACTAAAGCTAACCACACACTTACACTATGTAAATTCACTCCTAGAAGAAAAAAAAATTGCACTCTTAAAAGAAAGGAGTGCATGCGTTCAGCAAAATACATGTATAAGAAAATTCACAGTGGTTTTATTCATACTAGCTAACAACTAGAAATATCCCAAATGTCCACTGTTAAACAGTGCTATATTAACAGAGTGGAATACTACACAGCAATGAAAAAGAATTATCCCTTCCCATAAACTTATGGATGTATCTCACATAATGTTTACAGCAAAAGAGTAGCTACACTCAATTAAGTATGATGCTGTTTGATACCGTATGATACTGTCTGTATGAAGTCCAAGGAAAACTAATTGATGGTGACTAATTGATCAGAACAGATGGGTAGGAGGAATTACTGGCTGGGAAGAAACTTTAGATTTGTGTTACATACCACACGTCAATACATAATTTTAAAAGTAAACTAAGTCAGATGTAAAATGACAAAGAATCCAGTATATTAATATTTTTTAATAGTAACTATTATATAAACTAGATTTCCAAAGGAGGCACAGGGCCTAAGAGGACCATACTCTGAAAACAGATACTGAGCTGAAATAAGGAACTGTAGAGAAAAATTCTCAGTGCTTCTGGTGACATTATTCTAACAGTGACCCCAGAAGAACCACTAGAAAACATCCCAGCACAGGAGTAATCAACCCCTTCATTTTAAGGTCTTCATATCCCAACCCCCCC
>SJYQ01000971.1:0-14441 GCA_006410935.1 Redunca redunca
GTAGACAGAGGAGCCTGGCAGGGCTACAGTCCTCGGGGTAGCAAAGGGTTGGACTGGCCTGAGCAGCTGAGAATAGCACAGGAGGATTTACAGAGCAAGGGAGATAGATTGTCGATAAGCTTCCAGCTGGCCCTGAAGTGTAACCAACACTCTTTGGATAGAAGAGAGGGAGCTTTGTGATACTTCCGCAGGTGAGACAACTTTCTCTCCCAGAAACTGACACCCAGGGACCCACCCTCGTGTCTATGTCTGACTTTTGTGATGAAGTGGCCGTGGAAAGGGCATATGTGTGGAGACCTGGGCTGGAACTCTGGTTGTGCCAAGGATCACTGTCTGGCGGGTCTTTACCCCTCTAAAGCGAGGAGCTCATCAATATTAATAAATCTACTTTATGAAATATATCTATATACACTATAAAATGTTAATATAATCATTACTTGACAGGGTTATTGTAATGGCTTAAAAATGTCCTTAAAGCACCTTCCACACAGTTGTCTCGTTATTGTGAAGGGCTGTGTGGCCATGGGCAGGTCACTGGACCTCCCAGAGCCTCGGAATCTTCTGTGAAACAGAGATGAGCCTGGTTGCCCTTCCGCACAGCCACCCATCTCTTCCCACCCTCAGTCTTGGCCTGCCTTCAATGAGGCCTTCCCTCACCAAATGATTGCAGCTCACACCCCTCCAGTCCCGCCCTCCCCCCGTCAACCCAGCATTCCCTCTCTCCCTTCCCTGACTGCTTTTTCTCAATAGCTGTGAGCCCTGCTGTGACATTTGACTCCCTTGTTTGTTTCCTGTCTGTGTCAGGACGTACAGGCAAGCTCTGTGGGCAAAGCCTGGTCTCATCCACAGTGGATCCCCAGGATTTAGGACAACGATGCCTGGGATGGGGCTGTGCACTTCACAAAGATGTGCTGCAGGAAGGAACTAGGGATTTAAACGTTTGCAAGAGTTCAGTGCCATCCCTGGCAGGAAGTAGGTGCCCAGGGAATAGTAGTCAGTTTTATCACTGTATTATTACTATGTCCTTGAGCAAGTGACTTCATCTCTCAAAACCTTAGTCACTGGTTCTGAATGGACCTGATCAGGTCGAAGGTTGGCTACAAGGATTAAATGAGAAGACACATGACTCAATCCCTGACATAGGTCCCTCTTTCAAGGCTCTCAGAGTTCAGGCTGACCCTTCAGTGCAGTGTTGAATAGAAGTGACAACAGAGAATATCCTCACTGCAATTTTGATTTTAAAGGAGATACTTTTAATATTCCTGATAGCTCAAATGGTCAAGAATCAGCCTCCAAACCAGGAGATTAGATCCCTGGGTCAGGAAGATCCCCTGGCGGAAGAAATGGCTACCCACCCCAGTGTTCTTGCCAGGGAAATCCCATGGACAGAGGAGCCTGGTGGGGCTACAGTCCACGGGTTGCAAAGAGTCAGACATGACTGAGCCCACACACACTTTTAATATTATGCCAGTAACTATTAAGTTTACCATAGGGTTTCTTTGTCAGTACCCTTTATAAAATAAAGAAATTTGCTTAAAAGCCAAGAAAGCTAAGAATTTTATTTTTGTTTTGTTTTTAAATCATAAGATGCTGAACTTTAACTTTTTGAGATAGTTATAAATTCACACATGGTTCTAAGATATAATAGAAGTTCTGTATACCTTTACTGGCTTTCCCTCAGTGATAACCTCTTGGTAACTATATAGAATATCATAACCACGAAACTGACAGTGATATAGTTCATTGAGCTTGGCTCACCATTCTTTTTTTATGAGGCCAGGACTGATCTAATAATTCTACTTGAGGAAGCTCTCTTAGAGTTGCACAAAGATTTATTCATCACAGTATTATTATTTTTGCTATTTGTTTGAACTTTTTTTCTTGTACAATTAATTTTTTAAATTTACTTTATTCAAGTGTGGTTGATTTACAATGCTGTGTTAATTTCTGCTGTACAGCAAAGTGATTCAGATATATAAAGAGATACGATAGCTCAGTTGGTAAAGAATCCACCTGCAATGCAGGAAACCCCAGTTTGATTCCTGGGTTGGGAAAATCCACTGCAGAAGGGAAAGGCTACCCACTCCAGTATTCTGGCCTGGAGAATTCCATGGACTGTATAGTCCATGAGGTTGCAAAGGGTCAGACAGGACTGAGCGACTTCCACTTTCATATGTATACATACACACATTCTTTTTCATACTGTTCTCCACTGTGATTCATCACAGGATATCGAATATAGTTCCCTGTGCTATATAGTAAAACTTTGTTGTTTATTCATCTTATATATAGTCGTTTGCATCAGCTAATCCCAAACTCCCAATCCATCCCTCTTCCACCTCTTCTCTCTTGTGTCAACCACAAATCTATTCTCTATGTCTGTCTGTTTCCTTTGTGCCATATTTTAGATTCCACATATAAGTGATACCATATTGTATTTCTCTTTCTGACTTCACGTAGTATGACGATCTCTAGGTCAATCCATATTTTGCAGGTGGTATTATTTCATTCCTTTTCATTGCTGAGTAATATTCTATTGTATATATGGACCTCATCTTCTTTATCCAGTCATCTGTCGGTGGCTAAATATTTAGGTTATTTTCATGTCTTGGCTACTGTGAATAGTGCTGTTACAAACATTGGGGTGTGTGTATCTTTTTGAATTACAATTTTGTCCAGATATATGCCCAGGAGTGGGATTGCTGGATCATATGGCAATTCTATTTTCAGTATTTTAAGGAAACTTCATACTGTTTTGCATAGTGGCTGCACCAGTTTACCTTCACACCAATAGTGTAAGAAGGTTCTCTTTTCTCCACAATGTCTCCAGCATTTATTGTTTATAGACATTTTAATGATGGCCATTCTAACCAGCGTCAAGTGGTACCTCATTGTAGTTTTGATTTGCATTTCTCGCCAACAAAAGTCCCTTTAGTCAAAGCTATGGTTTTTCTAGTGGTCACGTATGGGTGTGAGAGTTGGACTGTGAAGAGAGCTGAGTGCCAAAGAATTGATGCTTTTGAACTGTGGTGTTGGAGAAGACTCTTGAGAGTCCCTTGGACTGCAAGGAGATCCAGCCAGTCCATTCTGAAGGAGATCAGCCCTGGGTGTTCTTTGGAAGGACTGATGCTGAGGCTGAAATTCCAGTACTTTGGCCACCTCATGCGAAGAGTTGACTCATTGGAAAAGACTCTGATGCTGGGAGGGATTGGGGGCAGGAGGAGAAAGGGACAACAGAGGATGAGATGGCTGGATGGCATCACTGACTCAATAGATGTGAGCCTGAGTGAACTCTGGGAGTTGGTGATGGACAGGGAGGCCTGGCGTGCGGTGATTCATGGGGTCGCAAAAAGTCGGACATGACTGAGCAACTGAACTGAACTGAACTGAACAATTATTGATGGTAAGCCTCTTTTCATGTGCCTGTTGACCATCTTGTATATCTTCTTGGGAGAAATGTCTGTTTAGGTCTTTTGCTCATCCTTCCATTGAGTTGTTTGTTTGTTTG
Source organism: Redunca redunca (assembly GCA_006410935.1). Taxonomy (NCBI): domain Eukaryota; kingdom Metazoa; phylum Chordata; class Mammalia; order Artiodactyla; family Bovidae; genus Redunca; species Redunca redunca. The sequence goes on from SJYQ01000971.1 coordinate 3,509, forward strand.
TTGTTGTTGTTATTGAGTTATATGAGTTGTCTGTATATTTTGGAAATTAAGCCCTTGTTAGTTGCTTCATTTGCAAATATTTTCTCCTATCCTGTAGGTTCTCTATTCATTTTGTTTATAGTTTCCTCTGCTGTACAAAAGCTTGTAAGTTCGATTAGGTCTTATTTATTTTTGCTTTTATTTCTATTGCTTTGGGAGAATGACCTAAGAAAATATTAGTATGATTTATGTCAGAGAATGTTTTGTCTATGTTGACTTCTAGAAGTTATATGATGTCATGTCTTAAATTTAAGTCTTCAGCAGTCTTGAGTTTCTTTTTGCATGTTGTGCAAGAGTATGTTCTAACTTCATTGATTGTCTGAAGTCTGGGAGGGTCCTGCCTCCTGCTTTGTTCTTTTCCTTCAGGATTGCTTTGGCAGTTCTGGGTCTTTTATGGTTTCATATGAATTTTAAGCTTGTTTGTTCTAGTTCTGTGAAAAATGTCATAGGTATTTTGATAGGTAGTGCATTAAATCTGTAGATTGCTTTGGATAGTATGGCCATATTCAAAATATTAATTCTTAGAGATCCAACCAGTCCATCCTAAAAGAGATCAGTCTTGGGTGTTCATTGGAGGGACTGATGTTAAAGCTGAAACTCCAATACTTTGGTCACCTGATGCAGAGAGCTAACTCATTTGAAAAGACCCTGATGCTGGGAAAGATTGAGGGCAGGAGGAGAAGGGGACAACAGAGGATGAGATGGTTGTATGGCATCATCAACTAAATGGACATGGGTTTGGGTAGACTCCGGGAGTTGGTGATGGACAGGGAGGCCTGGCGTGCTGTGGTTCATGGGGTCCCAGAGTCAGACACGACTGAGCAACTGAACTGAAGGACATGAAGTATCTTTCCATTTCTTTGAGTCATCTTCAGTTTCCTTTATTAATGTTTTATAGTTTTCAGCATGTCTTTCACCTCTTTTGATCAAGTTTATTCTTAAGTATTTATTTTTGACTTGATTTTAAAAGGGATTTTTTAAACATTCACTTTTTGATATTTCATTGTTAGTGTAAAGAAATACAGCCAATTTCTGTGTGTTACTCTTATAAACTGCTACCCTGCTGAATTCACTAATCAGTTCTAGTCATTTTTATGTGGCATCTTTAGGGTTTTCTATATATGGTATTATGTCATCTGCATATAATAACAATTTTACCTCTTTCCTTCCAATTTAGATACCTTTTATTTCTTTTTCTTGTCAGATTGCAGTGGCTAGGAGTCCCAATACTATGTTGAATAGAAGTGGTGAGAGGGGGTATACTTATCTTGTTTCAGATTTTTGTGGGAAGGCTTTCAGCCTTTCACCATTGAGTATTATATTGGCTGTGGTTTTGTCATAAAATAACTTTTGTTATGTTGAGATAGGTCCCCTGCAAACCCACTTTGGTAAGGATGTTTGTCATGAATGGATGTGAACTTTAAAAAATTAAAATCTTTTATTTGAGATTCACATGCAGTTGTAGGAAATAGTGAGAGGTGCCATGAACCATTGCCCAGTTTCCCACAAGAGGAGCATCTTGCAGAAAAACTCTGGCAGAACATCACAATCAGGAAATTGACAGTAACACAGACAAAGTAGTTCTGGATATTCAGATTGAAAAAGGACCCAGAAATTATGGAGAATTTTTTCACTTAAGACAACTTTCCATTCTGCATTAATGCGAGGCTAAGGAGAATCTCATCGTTAAAACCTGGGAGGGAACAAGGGATAAAGTTTTAGTTCACTCTTTGATTATATCAGCTCTGCAAAGTATTTCTTTTTATTTATTCAGCATTTGGACACACGATTTAAATAGTCTTTATTATACATTATCAGTTTCTTTTTCTGACATAGGAAAGAATTAAACTCAGTCACCTAGTCTTTTACACTACTCTTGCCTTTTAAATAAACTGATGATACCTTAGCTCAGTGTATCAAAACACCATTTCAGCCCTGGAGTGATAGATACAGGCTTTGCAGTCTTTCAGATTCACCACCTGGGCTGGCAACTTGAACCAAGAGTAACAGAATGTACTGATATGAGGGTATCTTGCTTGAAGGACAGTCTTTCTCTTAGCCCTCATTTTAAAGCTATATAAGCATCCTCCCCCTTGAGAGACCGTGAACTTGACCGTGGGAAAGCAGCATTTGTCATCTCTGCCCATCCACTCTCCCAGTTTACTGAAAAGATGTGTGCTGAGGAGCATACATGATTGCATTGATTTTACAGTCATATTTTTAAAAAGTCCTTCCTTCAGTGCCCAAGACCAGAGGCCTGTTACTGACCTCCAGCTGTTTCCTATGGACTATCACTTCAGTACAATTTCTTTTAGTAGCTGGTTTCCTTCAACCCTGCCCCAATCATCACATTGTCTAATCTATATCACTTGTTATTGACAAAATAGTCAATAACACAATTTTAAGTTTTCTTCTTCCACAGTATGAGTTTTCAGTGAGAAGCAGAACAAAATGTCATCAAATTTCGGTTCTCCATCTTTTTCAAGAGCTGACTTATTATATGCAGCACATCTGTCCAACTATAAAGCAAAACTACTGATTTTTAGTTATGCACTTTTACATATTTTATGCCACGTAAGTTATGTGACATCCTACAGAGTCAGTTGATGCAGGAGTTTAGGCAATAGCTGATTCTGTTTTCCCCCTGCACAGTACTTCACGACATTCATTTCTGTAGCTTGGTCCAACCAGCTCTTCCTTTACAGTGGGATTAATGATATCTTAGCTATAAAGAAGTTGACTTTGACTAAAGTCTATGCATTTTGGTCTCATCTCCACTTTTAGTGATAAAATTTATTTGTTTCACGTTGGAAGGCATTATGTGTCCCTTGGGAAGATGAAAATAAAAACTTAGTCTATCAGGTGGTCACTGTTGTTTTATTGGAAAATGATATGAACAAATTCATAACTATATGCTGCTAAGGGGCTTCCCAGGTGGCTCAGTGGTAAAGAATCCTCCTGCCAATGCAGGAGACCCAGGTTCGATCCTGGGTTAGGAAGATCCCCTGGAGAAGGAAATGGAAACCCACCCCAGTAGTCTTGCCTGGAAAATTCCATGGACAGAGAAGCCTGGTGGGCTATAACCCTTGGGCTCCCAAAGAGTCGGACACAGCTGAGCAACTGAGCACGCCTGCATGCTGCTATCGGAAAAGTTTGGAAAAAAAATAAACCCAGGAAGAGACTGCAAATGGTCCAGTAAAATTAAGGGGTTTGATTTGTTTTTAAATTGCATTTCCCATCTGCAGTTTTTTTTCTTAAGCTGATTTGGAGTCCCACTCCCAATTCATGCAGATCTGCATTCCATGTTTCATGTTCCTGATTCACATTCGTGTTGTTACTCTGAGTTATAACATTTACATTATTACTTTACTCTGTTTTGAATCAATGATCCATTTTTGTGCATGGAGAATATGACATAACCTAATAATAATTTTGAAAAATACCAATTTAACAACCAATTATAAATTATGTGGAAGTATATTACAGACAAGCTTCCCCTGTGAAGTAATGCTGACTTGAGCTGGCCAACAGATTCCCTGCACCCATGAGCTCTGCCCATAAATTCAGTACCTCCTTTGTTAAAACACCAGGTCATCATGAGAATTTTTACATTTTTATGACATAACAGATGCATTTTTATTGAAGTATAGTTGATTTAGAATATTGAGTTAGTTTCAGGCGTACAGCCAGGTGATTCAGTTATATACTTTTTTCAGATCTTTTCCATTGTAGATTATTACAAGATATTGAATACAATGCCCTGTGCTCTACAGTAGGTCCCTGTTTATCTGTTTTATGTATAATAGTTTGTAAATGTTAATCCCATACTCCCCCACTCCCTTTCCCATTTGGTAACCATAAGTTTGTTTCCATGTCTGTGAGTTTGTTTCTGTTTTATATACAGATTCATTTGTATTATTTTTTAGATTCCACATATAAGTGATATCATATTTGTCTTTTTCTCTCTGATTTATTTCACTAAGTGTAATATTCTCAACACATATCTATGCTGCTGCACAGATGTATTTTTTTCCATTGTGAATACACATAACATAAAATATATCATCTTAACACTTTTAAGTGTACACTTCAATATTATTAAATACTTCATGCTGTTGAGCAATACAGATCCTTTTTTACCTGTGTACCTGTTATCCGCTTTGAAAGACGTGGCACAGAGGGTTGGTTACCAAGTTGGCCAAGGTGAAGCTCCGTCTCATCTATCAGTATCTAGTCTGGCTGGAGACACTGGACCACAGGGGCTATTATCCAAGGAGTCTCTCCGCTGCTAGGTGGTCCATTGCCCAGGTTAAGACTAAAGCTCTCTGTTCTGCTTTCAGAAGTGGTGTTGGGGCACCACTGACAGTATGAAGTGAAAGTGTTAGTCGCTCAGTCCTATCCAACTCTTTGTGACCCCATGGGCTATAGCCTCCCAGGCTCCTCTGTCCCTGGAATTCTGCAGGCAATAATATTGGAGTGAGCGGGTTGCCATTTCCTTCTCCAGGAGATCCTCCTAACCCAGGAATCAAATCGTGTCTCCCGCATTGCAAGTAGATTTACCATCTGAGCCACCAGGGAAGCCCAATATATTTAAGATAGATTACTAGAAGTAGAGATACTGGGTCAAAGGATTAACCATTCTGAGATTTTGCACACCAGTCGCATTACTGAACGGTTGCACACCTTCCACGAGGAAGAAAGGTCTCCCACATTGCCTTATCCTTATCAGCCCTGGATGTCACTTTCTTTTAATTGATTTATCCGTTTGCTGGGGCAGAATGGCATCTTGCTATTTTAATTTTAATTTCTTTTTATTATTAATGAGATTGGAGATATTTTCATAAGACTACTGCCCACTGTATCTTTGGTAGCCATTTGTAACTTATTCAAGTTTTATTCATTCATGTTTACCTATTATCCAGTTTATATGAGCTTTTTTATAATCGGGGCTTAATTCTTATGTCATTTATGTTGGAAATATTTTCCTTACTTCATTTACCTTTAATATTGCTTAAGGTGTTTTTTGAGATACAAAAGTTTTTCATTTTAATGTAATCAAGTCCACTGGTCTTTCTCCTTATGGTAAAAACATACATGCTTAGAATGGTGTTACTCTTATCTAGAGCTGATCAATATTTACATATATATTCTCATGGCTCTTTAATAGTTTCAGCATCTGTATTTACCTCTATGAAATTTGTTTTGGTATAGGGTATAAGGTAGAAAGCGAACTTAATTTTTTTGTAAGTATTTAACTAATTATCTCACCAACTTTGTTGTTTTCTTTATATAGGTCCTGCATGTTTATGAAGACTATTTCCAGATATTTCATATTTTTGCTGCTATTATAGGTAAGACTTTTTATTATATTTACTAATTGACTTTATTTTTAGAATATAAGAGGCTATCATTTTTTAGACACTACTCTTTTAGGAGGCAACTTCACTAAACATTCTAATTTTGAATCATATATTCATTGTCTTGGATTTTCTAGATAGAAAATTGTATCAGTTACAAGTGAAAAATTTTGTGTCCTCCTTTATAATAATTAGGAAATTCCTTTTTTGTGTTTTATGCATCGGCTAAAACACCATTATGATGCTAAATATTAATAACTATTAAAACAGGCCATTTCATTTAGAATGTAAGAATGTCCTGGAAACTGTTCCAGTATCAGGTGTTTGGGCTAGATGATTTAACAAGCATTTATGAAAGATCTATCTTCTGCTAGCTAAAGAGAGCACTCTCTACCTTTTGTGGCCTCAGAGTCTAGGGAAGGACACAGCCACACAGGGAAACAGTTGCAGTTATGTAAAACATGGTTCATGAGTGTCTTAAATAGAGTTATACACAAAGACGGAAAAAGAAATGAGTACTTAACTCTGCTTGTAGAGGGAAAGAAGATGACATTCCAAGCACAGGGAACAGTATGTGAAGTCCAGGTCCAATAGAGGGTGTTCATGGTTAACTACTAATGCTTACATATGACTGCTACACAGAATCTTGGAGTTCCCCTGGAATAGCGAAGTTATGTTATTCACTGTTAAGTAACACAAATACAATAGGATGTCACGATTCCAGTTTCTCATTAAGCCTCTATTCTCCGTCTTTACTCTGCTAATATGTATGGTGAATCTCTAATTATAAAATTTATAAGCTACTTATCTTTAAAAGGAGTTAGAGGGTTTAACGGAGAAGGCAATGGCACCCCACTCCAGTACTCTTGCCTGGAAAATCCCATGGATGGAGGAGCCTGGTGGGCTGCAGTCCTTGGGGTCGCTAAGAGTCGGACACGACTGAGCGACTTCCCTTTCACTTTTTACTTTCATGCATTGGAGAAGGAAATGACACCCCACTCCAGTGTTCTTGCCTGGAGAATCCCAGGGATGGGGAAGCCTGGCGGGCTGCCATCTATGGGGTCGCACAGAGTCGGACACGACTGAAGCGACTTAGCAGCAGCAGAGGGCTTAAAGCAGCTAACAAAATAATAAAAACATAAGAAGGTAAACTTTCAAACCAAAACCACATCCAAAGGGGCCAACGCAAATATATGAATCAGTCAGATGTGTATGTACCAAGTATAGTTTATGGAAGTAAAATGGTGGTTGCCAGTGCCTGTGGGGAACTGGAGGAAGATGAAAAGATGTCCTGAAGACGGCGATGGTTTTATAGCTGCGGAGCAATGTGAATGGACTTAATGTCACTGAACTACACTTAAAAAATGGTTAAAATGGTAAATTTTATGTTATGCATATTTCACCACAATAAAAGGCATATATTTTATAGAAAACTAATTCTGAGAAATGTTAATAGTTGTTATATGGGGCGGAGGCAGGGAGATGGACTAAAGTGTCATAGGTTTCTTTTCTGCAGACTTCTCTGGGCCTTTCATACGTTCATATGTACTATGAACTATGGTGTCCAGTATTTCCCAGTTGTATTAAAGCACAGAGGATCTGGTGGGGTTCTCCTACTTGGACCCCACTCAACACAATGCTGATGTAGGAAACAGAATATCTACTGTGATTGTTAAACCTACTGTCATTTATTTTTAAGATTAAAACAAAAAAGAAAAATAGTTGTAGCTCAGAAAACAATAATTTTCTTTTTTCTTGTACTGAATTCTTACAAGAAGTGATTGTGAATTCTTCCATGAAGAAAAACAAAAATATTAATATAGATATGTGTGTGTGTGTGTCTTTAAGAATTTTATGAAGGTGCAGAAATGTTCTTCCTGTAGCTCTTTCTAATAATATCAATCCTCCATAAATGTTAAAGCTAAAATATGAGCATATAACTTAGTAAAAGTATCTAAGTTGTGGCATTTTAATATCTACAGGAGAAATTTGCAGAAGTACATTTATAAATTACAGAATGGTGCTTGAAGCAATGAACCTTAAATTCCTGGCAGTAGAACATGTGGTCGTAGTGCCATTAAAATGACCTCTCCCATGACTTTTCCAAAAAGCCCAAGCCCTCATATTTTGGATGTATGTCATTCGTGTACTTTCCTTTGTAGTTTTCAGCAATTACCTCTTTGTAATAGGATCCTAAAGACAATATTATGTTTTTTGTTACAGTTTCTTCCAACACTAGGAGAATCACAATCCAATATTTATGCTGATTTTAAATATTCTCCCACCTGAGATACATCCAGAGGCAAGTTTTAATTGCTGCCTCTAACAAACTTTACCCACTCTGACTTTCTAAAATTCTCTGACAAATTAGCTTGGAAACTCCCACTCTGAAACAATCATTCTTGTTTCTGAGCCTTTGCGACAGACCAGGCTGGCCAATTGTGTCATAATGTATTGCAGTAATTAAGCATTTTGACAGGAAAGAGGCTTGTTTATGTCTCTAGCCAGTGTGCCCTGCTAGTCTTCACACCCTGAGCCGAAGACTGAAACTGAACAAAGAAGGATGAAAGAAGCAGAGGAATCTGTGGGACAATAAACTATATGTCTCTGCCACATCCCACAGCCTGAGGCTTCAGTGTTGACCCTGCCTGTACTTGTCCTGTGACATCAGCTGTATGGGGCAGAAAGCTGTGAGCTAGCATTGCTTTACCAGACAGCTGTATTGGAAATGCTCCTCCACTTACCATCTCAGTGAACAGTATAACTGTCCTTCTGGTCAACCACGCTGCGTACCTTGGCACAACCTTAAATCACTCCCTTTTCTGAATACAGTCCATCACATACGATCTTATCCTGTCTCAGAAAAACATGCTGACAAAACCTGTTTTTCTTCATCTTCATGATCACTGTCAACACTTTAGGCCTTCATTTTTCCTGGACTGATAAAATATTTTCTTGATATGTTTAGATTTTTTTCTCTGACTTGAGTCTAACTCTAACCCAAATTTTAACTGACTACCTGAGCTATTTTTCTAACTCATCTATGTGATGATCCTACTTTTCCCAAAATACCCCCGCTGACCCTGTATCACCTGCAACAATATTTCCCAAAATGAGGGCCAGAGAACTCGGAAAAAAATTTTAATAGGTATTAAGTGAGGTCAGGATTTTGTATAGCCAACTAATTTGGGGAATGCCAAGTTCAAAGATACGTTGACTCTTCTTTACTGTAAAACTTCCCAGAGCCTTAAAAGTCCTGTCGCGTACTGTGAAGCTACAAGATGTGGAAATCTAAGGACATGAACCTTGCCTAACATGCAATTCTCTGACTTTGTTTAAAGAATATCTTAAGGGAGTATGGATCTATGGAGCACCCTTTAGAAGACACTGACCTAAAGGGTCAACCTTCCTTCCTTGTACCTTTTAAGAACAGTTCAGTCGCTCAGTCGTATCTAACTCTTTGTGACCCCATGGGCTGCAGCACGCCAGGCCTCCCTGTCCATAGCCAATTCATGGAGTTTACTCAAACTCATGTCCATTGAGTCAGTGATGCCATTCAACCAACTCATCCTCTGTCATCCCCTTCTCCTCCCACCTTCAATCTTTCCCAGCATCAGGGTCTTTTCCGATAAGTCAGTTCTTCGTGTCAGGTGGGAAAAGTATTAGAGTTTTGCTTCAGCATCAGTCCTTCCAAAGAATACTCAGGACTGATTTCCTTTAGGATGGACTGGTTGGATCTCCTTGCTTTCCAAGAGGCTCTCAAGAGTCTTCTCCAACTCCAATACCATAGTTCAAAAGCATCAATTCTTTACCACTTAGCTTTCTTTATAGTCCAACTCTCACATCCATACATAACTACCGGAAAAACCAAAGCTTGGACTAGACAGACATTTGTTGGCAAATAACATCTCTGCTTTTAATAAGCTGTCCAGGTTGGTCATAGCTTTTCTTCCAAGGAGCAAGCGTCTTTTAATTTCACGGCTGCAGTCACCATCTACAGTGATTTTGGAGCCCAAATAAAAAGTCTCTCACTCTTTCCACTGTTTCACCATCTATTTCCCATGAAGTAATGGGACCAGATGCCATGATCTTAGTTTTGTGAATGTTGAGTTTTAAGCCAACTTTTTCACTCTCCTCTTTCACTTTCATCAAGAGGCTATTTAATTCTTCTTCACTTTCTGCCATAAGGTTGGTGTCATCTGCATATCTGAGGTTATTGATATTTCTCCCAGAAATCTTGATTCTAGCTTGTGCTTCATCCAGCCCAGCATTTCTCATGATATACTCTGCATAGAAGTTAAATAAGCAGGGTGACAATATACAGCCTTGGCATACTTCTTTCCCGATTTGGAATCAGTCTGTTGTTCCATGTCCAGTTCTAAGTGTTGCTTCTTGACCTGCATACAGATTTCTCAGGAGGCAGGTGAGGTGGTCTGGTATTCCCACCTCTTGAAGAATTTTCCAGTTTTTGTGATCCACAAAGTCAAAGGATTCAGTGTAGTCAATAAAGCAGAAGTAGATGTTTTTCTGGAACTCTCTTGCTTTTTTTGATGATCGAATGGATGTTGGCAATTTGATCTCTGGTTCCTCTGTCTTTTCTAAATCCAGCTTGAACATCTGGAAGTTCACGGTTCACATATTGTGAAGCCTGGCTTGGAGAATTTTGAGCATTACTTTGCTAGTGTGTGAGATGAGAGCAATTGTGTGGTAGTCTGAACATTCTTTGGCATTGCTTTTCTTTGAGATTGTAATGAAAACTGACCTTTTCCAGTCCTGTGGCCACTGCTGAGTTTTCCAAATTTGTTGACATATTGAGTGTAGCACTTTCACAGCATCATCTTTCAAGATTTGAAATAGCTCAGCTGAAATTCCATCACCTCCACTAGCTTTGTTCATAGTGATGCTTCCTAAGGCCCACTTGACTTCACATTCCAGAATGTCTGGCTCTAGATGAGTGATCACACCATCGTGATTATCTTGGTCCTGAAGATATTTTTTGTACAATTCTTCTATGTATTCTTGCCACCTCTTCTTAATATCTTCTGCTTCTGTTAGGTCCATACCATTTCTGTCCTTTACTGTGCCCATCTTTGCATGAAGTGTTCCCTTGGTATCTCTAATTTTCTTGAAGAGATCTCTGGTCTTTCCCATTCTATTGTTTTCCTCTATTTCTTTGCAGTGATCACTGAGGAAGGCTTTCTTATCTCTCCTTGCTATTTTTTGGAACTCTGCATTCAAATGAGTATATCTTTTGTTTTCTCCTTTGCCTTTTGCTTCTCTTCTTTTCTCAGCTGTTTGTAAGCACTCCTCAGACAACCATTTTGCCTTTTTGCATTTCTTTTTCTTGAGGATGGTCTTGATCACTGCCTCCTGTACAATGTCACAAACCTCCATCAGGCACTCTGTCTATCAGATCTAGTCCCTTAAGTCTATTTCTCACTTCCACTGTATAGTCATAAGGGATTTGATTCAGGTCATACCTGAATGGTCTAGTGGTTTTCCCTACTTTCTTCAATTTCAGTCTGAATTTGGCAATA
>SJYQ01000971.1:14670-45003 GCA_006410935.1 Redunca redunca
CTGGACTGGAAGAAACAGAAGCTGGAATCAAGATTGCCTGGAGAAATCTCAATAACCTCAGATATGCAGATGACACCACCCTTATGGCAGAAAGTGAAGAGGAACTAAAGAGCCTCTTGATGAAAGTGTAAAAGGAGTGAAAAAGTTGGCTTAAAGCTCAACATTCAGAAAATGAAGATCATGGCATCTGGTCCCATTACTTCATGGGAAATAGATGGGGAGACAGTGGAAACAGTGTCAGACTTTATTTTGGGGGGCTCCAAAATCACTGCAGATGGTGACTGCAGCCATGAAATTAAAAGACGCTTACTCCTTGGAAGAAAAGTTATGATCAACCTAGATAGCATATTCAAAAGCAGAGACATTACTAAGATTACTAAGGTCAATCTAGTCTAGGCTATGGTTTTTCCAGTTGTCATATGTGGACGTGAGAGTTGGACTATAAAGAAGAGCACTGAAGAATTGATGCTTTTGAACTGTGGTGTTGGAAAAGACTCTTGAGAGTCCCTTGGACTGCACGGAGATCCAACCAGTCCATCGTAAAGAAGATCAGTCCTGAGTGTTCATTGGAAAGACTGATGTTGAAGCTGAAACTCCAATACTTTGGCCATGTGATGCGAAGAGCTGACTCATTTGAAAAGACCCTGATGCTGGGCAAGATCAAAGGCAGGAAGAGAAGGGGACGACAGAGGATGAGATGGTTGGATGGCATCACCGACTCAATGAAGATGAGTTTGAACAGTCTACGGGAGTTGGTGATGGACAAGGAGGCCTGGCGTGCTATGGTACATGGGGTCGCAAAGAGTTGGACATGACTGAGCAACTGAACTGAACTGAACTGAGTAAAGCTGAAGAAGCTGAAGTTGTATCTTGTAAAGATCTTCAGAATCTGGCCTCAATCTTGTCCTTCTGGCTATGGTGACGTGAACTGGGATATAAATCACTAGTGACTGGCTCCCATCCTCTGTCCAGCCCATCTTCAAATATGCTAGTGAGGACCCTTTCTCACAGGTCCTTGTCTTTCAGATGGAGAGGTGCAAGTGACTGCCTTCTGGTGAGATGGAAACAGTGTCAACCTTCCGTTCGGAAGCAACATGATGTGTATGTTTGGGAAGTCTTGGAAAATGGAAAACACGGGCTCACCAAACTGCTCTCTGAGGGGCGAGGGCTGCCACAGGGCAGCTGCTAACAGTGTGGGCTCTGGGTCCCCGAATCAAGTCGCCAAAAACCAAAGGGCCTATCTCTGTTATAGCAAGTCCAGAAAGCCTGCAACTACTGCTGTCCATCTGAAGCTGCTTCAGCCTTTATTGCAGGCTGTCCACTCCTCACCTGCCAGGGAAGAAGCTTCTTTTCTCCTCAACTGGACAGTCCTCCTCTCCCCACCGCACTGGACAGTCGCCAGAGTTGCTCAAATCTCAGCAAGGCCAATTCAAAGGATCTTAAAATCTATCTTTGACGTTCTGCCTACAAACAGCTGAGTAAGAGACCGCTCCACAGCTTATACTTCAGTGGAGGAGAAGCAGGTGTCAACAGCTCTGAGTGTATCAGTCTCCACCCAGAACCTTCCATGACTCTCACTTGTCCAACCAAGATGACTCTTGGCCCGGCAGCAAAGATCTCCACAGTCTCTCTAATTTTCAGGCAGCACGGTGGTTACAAGTGACACCAGAGCCCGACCCTCTGATTTGAACCCTGCCCCCCAGCACTCCTTACTAAATGACCTTAATCTCTCGGAGGTTTCCATGGTGTCCACATCTGTAAATGGGAGAGAATGGTAGTGATGGACACTGTCCTGCTCTGTGATGGTTTTCAGGACTGAGATAAAACACATCAAGTGCTTAGCACAGAGCTCCTTCATCACATGGCAAGGATTCAATGAAGCAAAGGTTGGTAAACTGGCCAGTGGGCCCAAACCAGCCCACTGCCTATTTTTGTAAATATTATTGGGACACACCCCACCCTCACTGACTATGACTGCGTCGGTGGTACACCTTAAGAGTTAAGTGGCTGCAGCAGAGACCACATTGCCCTCACAGCCTAAAAGATTTACCATCTGGCCCTTTACAGAAAGACTGCTGGACTCCTGCAATAAATGCTAAATTATTTCATTTTATTCCACTCAAACTGCTCACTGTTCCTTGACTGAACCCTGCAATTTCCTCCTTTGGCTTTTGCCCAGGCATCCCCTTCACCTAGAAAGCCCTTTCCACCTAGCTGATACATACAGCACCGAACACAGCACCTGACTCTAGCCCCGCTCAGCAACTGTTTCTTCCCCATCTTCCCAGCTCTGAAATAATGATGCTTCCGAGGTACTCCTGATTCTGTTACCACTGAAAGCAGCAGCTTCTTTGCATCAATTTCTGTAATACTTCATTCAAGCAAACTTCTGACACTTTTCAGATAGAGCTTTATCTAGCTTTCTGTGTCCCTATTCCTTTACTTTTTCAATAAAACCTCAATAAATATTTTTTTAGCAAATGGCAACCACACTACATCATAACATGAGTCTCCAGGATCTTGGACACATACTGCCCCCCACCCCGAAGGACCCGGTTCAAGCATCATCTTCTACAGGAAGCCATCCCTGAGCACACAGATTGGAGAGGTGTGTAGACTCAGTCTAGCACCACAGAGACCCAATCTGATCAGGAATATACTCGGAGTCCAGAGCAGACACTGTGGAAACTGAGCAGATATTACTTTATTAGTCCTCTTGGATATCCACCCCACCCCACCAAAGCTGAATCCACCTCACATGGACCCCAAACATCGCTTAGTGTTCCTCCCTCTCCTCTTTCTCTATTTTTTAAATTGTGAAATAACATCATAGACCAATTATATACACATATACATATATCGTTTAAGTAATATATAGCTTAACGAGTAAATAGTAACAAAGCAGGAGCAAACAAACCACCACCCAGCTTAGACCACAGAACTTTGTCAGTGACTTTGACACCCTCTGTGAGCCCATCTCTATCACACAAACCCCTCTCCAATTTCCACTATGCAGGGCGCCATTCTGACTTTCATTTTGGTGGTGGTTTAGTCGCTAAGTCATGTCCAACACTTGCGACCCCAAGGACTGTAGCCCACCAGGCTCCTCTGTCCATAGGATTCTCCAGGCAAGAATGTCAGAGTGGGTTGCCACTTCCTTCTCCAGGATTTTCATGTTACTTAGTTTCCAACTTTACTTTCAGTTCTACTCCATGCATGCATAGCTCCAAACAGGGAATTATTGACTGTTGCCTGTCCTTCCACTTATAATGAGATTTTGCTGGACGCATTCTTCTGTGACTTGCTTTTTGCTTTGTTTTTTGCATTTGCTAATATTGATACAGGAAGCTATCTTCATTTTTCTTCCTATATAGTACTCTGCTGTGTGAGCATATTAAAATTGATATAGCCAATATACTGTTGAAGGATATATTGGCTGTTTCAAATTTTTACTATTATAAATAATGATACTAAACATACTCCTACACATTATATCCCCTGATGTATAATCGCTGAGTTGCAAGAGTCACTAGTTCATGGTGACTCGTTTTCTGATGCGATTGTGCCAATATACACGCCTAAATGCCTTGTAGGAGAGTTCCTGTTGCCTCATTGCCTCACCAGCACTTGGTTTTGCTTTATTTTTTGCCAATGAAATGGGCATAAATTGGTCTCCTGTAATGGCAAGCTGGAATCAAGATTGCTGGGAGAAATATCAGTAACCTCAGATATGCAGATGACACCACCCTTATGGCAGAAAGTGAAGAGGAACTAAAGAGCCTCTTGATGAAAGTGAAAGAGAGTGAAAAAGCTGGCTTAAAGCTCAACATTCAGAAAACTAAGATCATGGCATCCAGTCCTTCACTTCATGGGAAATAGATGGGGAAACAGTGGAAACAGTGACAGACTTTTTTTTTTTTTTTTGGCTCCAAAATCACTGCAGATGGTCACTGCAGCCATGAAATTAAAAGACGCTTACTCCTTGGAAGAAAAGCTATTACCAACCGGCTGCTGCTGCTGCTGCTAAGTCGCTTCAGTTGTGTCCAACTCTGTGCGACCCCATAGACGGCAGCCCACCAGGCTCCCCCAT
Organism: Redunca redunca; assembly: GCA_006410935.1. NCBI lineage: Eukaryota > Metazoa > Chordata > Mammalia > Artiodactyla > Bovidae > Redunca > Redunca redunca. The sequence goes on from SJYQ01000971.1 coordinate 18,761, forward strand.
CCCTGGGATTCTCCCGGCAAGAACACTGGAGTGGGTTGCCATTTCCTTCTCCAATGCATGAAAGTAAAAAGTGAAATGAAGTCGCTCAGTCGTGTCTGACTCTTAGCGACCCCATGGACTGCAGCCTTCCAGGTTCCTCCGTCCATGGAATTTTCCAGGCGAGAGTACTGGAGTGGGGTGCCATTGCCTTTTCCAACCTAGACCCCTTATTAAAAAGCAGCGACATTATTTTGCCAACAAAGATCTGTTTAGTCAAGGCTATGGTTTTGCCAGTGGTCATGTATGGATGTGAGAGTTGGACTATAAAGAAAGCTGAGCACCAAAGAACTGATGCTTTTGAACTGTGGTGTTGGAGAAGACTTTTGAGAGTCCCTTGGACTACAAGGAGATCCAACCAGTCCATCCTAAAGGAGATCAGTCCCGAGTCTTCACTGAAAGGACTGATGTTGAAGCTGAAACTCCAATACTTTGGCCACCTGATGTGAAGAACTAACTCATTTGAAAAGACCCTCCTGCTGGGAAAGATTGAGAGCAGGAAGAGAAGGGGACAACAGAGGATGAGATGGCTGGATGGCATCACCGACTCAATGGAAATGAGTTTGGGTAAACTCCGGAAGTTGGAGATGGACAGGGTGGCCTGGCATGCTGCCGTCCATAGGGTCACAAAGAGTCGGACATGACAGAGTGACTGAACTGAACTGAACTGAATGGCTTTAAAATATAAAATTCCCTGCTTGCTAATGAGAGTGACATTTTTCAGAAGCTTATTAGCCATTTATGTTCTCTCTAATGTGAAATGCTTTTTCCTGTCTTTTCCCATCTTTCTTGGGTCTTTCTCTTAGTGACTCTTTTCATTGATTTACTATTATCTTCCTATTACTGCTTTATAGACATGGTTATACTCTAGACACAAAACTTCTGCCGGTTGTATCTGTTGCAAAGAACTTCTCTGGGACTTCCAGAGGGCCCTTATGTGGGGCTGGAATGCAGGGGGACCTGGCCCCACCGGAGACTCACACCCCTCAAGCCAAAACTAGTGACTCCACACAGAGCGTCAGATTCTCGTGAACTGAGGATGCACCCATCAGGTTAACGGTCCAAAGGGAGCACAGAAAGCCTATGACAATTCCATCCATGATGCCAGTCTTCAAGAACTAGAATTTTAGGGACTTTCTGGCGATCCAGTGGTTAAGACTCCACTCTTCCAATGCAGGGGGCGCAAGTTCAATCCCTGGCCGAGGAACTAAGATCCCACAAGCTGTGTGATATGGCCAAGAGATTTAAACAAACAAACAACAACAACAAAAATAGAGTTTGAGTGCTCCGAACAGTGGTCAGGATCTGTTAGCTTAACTGTGTGTCCTCTGAGTCACGTGCAGGCGTCCCGTGTTGCCTTCTTCAGTGACACTTCTCAGCATCCCAGGCCCGAGGTGTTTCCAAAATCATCCCCCGCTTCCAGCTCTGCTGCAGAGTCCATTGGTCCAGGGGTGCTGAGGAGCCTAGTGGCCACTCCCGAGCTGGGCAGCATCCAAAAGCTCTCTGCCCAGCAGTAGCCTATGGCTGACAGTAAACTGCCTCCCCAGCAAGGTCTCAGCTGAGCCCTCCCATAGAAGATCTGGCCCTTCCAGCACTCAGCCAGACTAAGAACAGCTCAGAATTATCCTACTTGTCCTGGAGAAAGCAGGTCACCCTCGCTCTCTGAACACGCCCCCCACCCCCACCCCCCGCAGCTCCCCCTAGACTGTCTTCTAATGGGCAGTGCGGCAGGAAAGGGCAGGTTTCCTTGCCCCCCCCAAAGAGCCCTCATCAAGACGCAGCAAAAGAGAGACCATCAACAGCCAAGTGGCATGCAGGAGACACAGGACCTGCGAATGGCCCGCCTTGAAACAGGCCCCTCCTTGAGAGAAAGACGCATGAAAAGAAACACTCTTAAGTTGTGTCCTTCAAAAGGTGAATATGCACTATGTGTAAACTACCCCCTTGATTTTCGCTACATTTTCCAGATCCGAAAAGGTTACCAAAAATTAATTGCGTTGGCACATCTGAAAACATACTTCTCTGATTCAGCTGTTTTAAAAGCCTCAAGGTGAAGAGTTGTGCCTTTACTACTCCCAAGGGGAGGCTCCCTTTCTGGAGAGGGATTTGTCATATGTCTACTAGCACTGACTTCAGTGATCTGAGTTAATCACCACGGCCAACTCCAAGGAAATAAATCTCAGAATGCCACAAAAACATATTGCGGTTACTTCCTTCCTTGGGAAAAATAGAAAAAGAATGTCAGAGTTGACTTCATTTTTTGGAATCATCTAAATAGAAGTGTTTTGGGGTCAATGCGTGCTAAGTCGCTTCGGTTGTGGACAGGGTCCTCTGTCCATGGGATTCTCCAGGCAAGAATACTGGAGTGCGTTGCCATGCCCTCCTCCCCTCAGGGGATCTTCCTGACCCAGGGATCAAACCCTCATCTCTTAAGTCTCCTGTGTTGGCAGGCAGGTTCTTTACCTCTGGCACCACCTAGGAAGCCCAAGACAATAATATAGCACAAAATGAGGAAGAAGGGGAGACACACCCATCCTTCTATAGAGCTGATGAAACAGAACTTCTTCTTGAAAAGAGATAATATTCCTCCAGTAGCAACAAAAACTAAAGAGCATAGGAACAAGTAAAGTCTGAGTTAAGGGATTTCCCATGGATCGCAAAGAGTCGGACACAGCTGAGCAACTGAACAACCACAACTGGTGGTCGGGTGGTTAAGAGCCCTCCCGCCAGTGCAGGGGACACAGGTTTGATCCCTGGCGTGGGAGCTGAGATCCCACGTGCCGTGCAGTGACGGAGCCCGTCCACCATACCTACTGTGCCCGCACTCCGGAGGCTGCGCACCGCGACTGCTGAGCCCCACGCGTGCAGCCGCTGAGGGCCGCGCACCTAGAGCCCGTGCTCTGCAACATAAAAAGCCAACACGGTGAGAAGCGCAGGCGCTGCAGCTATAAAGCAGGCCCTGCTCACCACAGCTAGAGAAAGCCCGTGCAGCAACAAAGACGCGGCACAGCCCAAAATAGATACATGGGAAACAGTTTAGAGCCTGAGTTAAATGCATGAGAATATATTTGCCCCCTTATTTCCCGCTTATCTGGACCAGAGATAAAGCGACATGCGTGCTGTGTGTGTGCTCATTTGCTCAGTTGTGTCCAACTCTTTGTGACCCCATGGACTGTAACCCTCTGTCCATGGAACTTTCCAACCAAGAATACTGGAGGGGGTTGCCATTTCATCCTCCAGGGGATATTCCTGACCCAGGGATCAAACCTGAGTCTCTTGGATCTCCGGCATTGGCAAGCAGATTCTTTACCGCTGTGCCACCCAGGAATCCCTAAAGCAATACTGACCTGTTAGAAATCCATCAGAACAGGGAAGTTCCAAAGCAGCCTATGTGAAGCTAGAAAAGGCTGCATAGTTAATCCTCACTTTTCATCAGAGAGCGCCACAAGTGGAAATGGGCACAAACCATCTGGAGCCCGAACAAATGAGCGCATAAAGGCTTTTCGGACAGAAGTTGTTAAACACACCATCGCAAGGATTCATAACTCCCAGGAAGAGAAGAGAGAGTGAAAAGAACAGAACGGAGCCATGCCCTGTGGGTTCTAGACCTTTTGATTCCTGTGTCATAGGATTACCTGAAAACTCATGCAAAGCTCATGTGGAAACAAAGCTGTAATGTGCTTTTTAGGTGTGGACCTGGCGAAATAGTCTCAGAAAAATTACTCACATTTCAATATAATCATGACTATTTATTCTCCACTGTTTTCTTTTAAAACAATCAAAACCAGCTAAACGTACAGGTGTGAAATATTTCTCTGAGCACTGTGCCATTTTGATGGAAGATGACAGATTAAAATTCTTAACAAATACACCCACTGCGGAACACAGAAGTACACTTCCAGGCAGTTTTTTTCAGAGTAATGGATTCAATGTATTCTTGTCACCATAGCAACAAGAGGAATCACTATTATTTTCATCATAGCATTCCCAATTATTTTCTCTCACAGTTTAGGCCATAGACACAACTAGAAAGAATGATGTTGGCCGCAAAACACACCATAAACCCATAATTTCCTCCCAGCAGTAAAGGTTGCTCCCAGGTAGCTAATATTTTTTGGCCATTATGAATCTCATACTAAGGTCTCTACATCTTTGAAATGAAAAAAAGAAAAATTTGCTTAAAAACATGTCCCTTTATCCCCTTTAAGTTGGGGGAAACAGAAGGAGACATTTTACCACTTATGTAAGCTAAGAAATTTTAGAACTATTTATTAAATTTTCAGTGAGCTTTCTTTGGGGGAGTGAAAGTATTATTGAGTAACTTTAAGTCTCAAGTTTTATGGATTCTCAGTGATGAAGCAACATTCTGTTCTCTGCCTTTTAGTTGACAAATGTGGTATCTCGGGGGTAAAATAACATGGCAGCAACATATCCCTAAAATCAGAGCATCAGACACTATCCACACAAGATCCAGGAAGAGGAAGAAAATAACCAAGCAACTCTGGGTTTCAGCAAAACACAAAACATTTGACCCCAGAGAGGAATGTACTAGCTAAGTACCCAAAGATAAATAGTACTCCTCCTACAGAAATGAAAGTGAACCTCCAATAATTTGGCCACATGATGCAAAGAGCTGACTCACTGGAAAAGACCCTGATGCTGGGAAAGATTGAGGACAGGAGGAGAAGGGGATGACAGAGGACAAGATGGTTGGATAGTATCACTGACTCAGTGGACATGAATTTGAGCAAACTGTGGGAGATAGTGGAGGACAGAGGAGCCTGGCGTATGGCAGTCCCTGGGGTTACAGAGTTGGACATGACTTAGTGACTGAACGACAGAAATGAATGCAAATAGGTTTTATGTACATGTGACCAGCAAGGCTTACAGATTTGTCTATAAAATAATGCCACAGATTTTTCCTACCCACTGGGTTCCAGGAACCAAGCTGCCTTTAGTCTCTGTCCCCTTTACACTCCTGCCACCTCCCAGATTTCTCAAGGTACAGCTTGAGCCCACCTGGGTCTGTTTGACAAGGGCACTAATCCCTTTCATTAGGGCTCCACCCTGGTGACCTCAGTACTTCCCAAAGGCCTTACCTCTTTGTACCAGCATATTTCAGATTAGGCTTCAACATATGAATTTGGGGTGGGAGGTGTATCAGTTCAGTCTACAGCACCAAGTGACTGTGAGTGAAATGTCTCATAAAGGCTGCTATATAGACTACACTCACGCATTAACACATTTGAAGTAAGGACTGTGTAAGTGTTAGTTGCTGTTACTACTGTCAACATCTAATTCACAGAGGAGAAAACTAGAGGCCAGGGAGGAAAATGTGCCACGTTCATAGACTTAATTGAAGATAGAACTGACTCTAGACCTCACATTACTGCACTCTTGTTTTTGTTTTTTTTAATCTATTTATGTATTTGGCTGTATCAGATCTTAGTTGCAGCTTGTGAATTCTTAGTTGCAACATGTGGGATCTAGTTCCCTGACTAGGGATGGAACCCTGGCACCCTGCATTGAGAACACAGAATCTGAGCCCCTGGACCACCAGGGAAGTCCAGGTCATCTTCATCTCACTCTTAATCTTTTTCTTCTCATTAATTATAATCAGATTTCTCCTCCTGATTGCCCTTTCCAAGGCTGTTTTCTTCAAGCTTAGGAAATAGTTAAGATTTTGATGATTCCCAACAACTGAACAAGTTTCTCTTCTTATGGACTTTGTGATCTAATTTGTTATAGTGTAACAAGTAGAAGAGGTCTTAATTCCATTCAATTATGCTTTCTATGAAAAAAAAAATCAATAACCCAAAATTAACAGAAAGAATTTTTTCTTTACCAGTAGTAACAACTATTTTAGAGAAAAATGTCAGGAAATATATATACTTAAGTATATTCAGATATCTTCTAAAACATCATCAACTATTACTAATCACAGATTAATCACAATCAGATCCAACCAGTCCATTCTGAAGGAGATCAGCCCTGAGATTTCTTTGGAAGGAATGATGCTAAAGCTGAAACTCCAGTACTTTGGCCACCTCATGCAAAGAGTTGACTCATTGGAAAAGACTTTGATGCTGGGAGGGATTAGGGGCAGGAGAAGAAGGGGACAACCGAGGATGAGATGGCTGGATTGCATCACCGACTTGATGGATGTGAGTCTGAGTGAACTCCAGGAGTTGGTGATGGACAGGGAGGCCATGCTGTGATTCATGGGGTCGCAAAGAGTCGGACACGACTGAGCAACTGAACTGAACTGAACTGAACTCTGGTTTCCCCTACACTTTTTAAAGCTAAGTTTTTATCTCTTAAATATTGGTGCTTCATGGTTTAAAAATCCAAGCCTTGGAAAGAGTTTCTAGAAGATTTTCTTCAATTATATTTGTAATTATTTTGTATAATGCATGTGTGTGTGCTAAATTAAATTAGTTGTGTCTGACTCTCTGTGACCCTATGGATTATAGCCCACCAGACTCTTCTGTCTATGGAATTCTCCAGGCAAGAATACTGGAGTGGGTTGCCATGCCCTTCTCCAGGGGATCTTCCCAACCCAGGGATCGAACCCACATCTCTTACACATCTCTTGCATTGACTGGTGGGTTCTTTACCACTAGCAACACCTGGGAAGCACTATTAAAGTATTTTATCATAAGTATAATATATTGTTATTATGTATGGGAAGATAGAAGGTTTAAATCATTCATTGCTATTGACTTTGAGCATTGGACGTTCCAATTCAGGGTATGTACTTAGGTCCTGACTACATTTTCATTGGCTGAGTTTTTCTGCAGGTGAAGGAAACTGGATTTCAGCTCCTCAAATCTGGCTTTCTGCTCCATGCAGCTTGGCTTATGCAGAAAAAGTCACAATGCACAATGCATGGCAGGACTGCCCTTTCTTATGCAAAGGCATCAAAGCCAATTGTCATAAACTTAAAAACATGATTCACGCATAAATAGAGAATGAAAACATGCCCAAGAATTCTTCTCTTCTTAAAGAGAGAACCAGCTGGATGGCAAAGTTGGTTCTAGGAATATTTGAGGAAATGAGTATTTAGAGGCCTTGAAAAAGAATGTTAGGATAAGAGATCAAGGTTATACAAAACTGGTTAATGTCCTACGAAGCAATAAAGCAATAACCTGTCAGTTATCTCTTCTACTACACTGAAATTATTCATATGTTTTCCAGACAAATATCTCAAAATAATATATAATTCTGTAGACTCTGGCCCTTTACTCATGAACAGATAGCAAGACAAACAAGTATATTGCCCTAAATGGTGAAATCATCCTTAAGGAGACTTGTTAAACAATGCTCCTAATGACATTGGAAGAATGCTCTCCTTTTTTCTCTTATTTCCAAGTTAACTAATTAACACAGAACTAGTTTTTTAAAAATCTTTTATTAATTTCTATTCTGAATATATTTAAAAATTATAAGATAGCAGACAGACTTTCCGCCAATAATCCTAACAGTTTTTTTTACAGAGTGAGATCTTACTGCCTGGGGAAAAAAATTTATAGTAGGGTTGCTAGTTTAGCCAAGAAAAATACCAGACATTGAATTAAATTGAATTTTAATTTAATAAAAGTAATCTTAATATAATGTAAGTATCATAAATACATAGACAATAATTTTTAACATAAATAGGTCCCAAATATGGTACATGACTATTTCTCTGAGCCCTTCCAGTTCTAATACTCTATGAAAACATCTCCTTAACAACAAATCATGACGGTAACAGATTTTTTTCTAAACGCACTTTGAATTCATTCATATTTTCCGCTTATCGTGTTCTAAAATTCAGTGTATTTGAATACCAAACTCCATTTGGTCTGCTCTAAAATGAGCAATTTAAAATGTCACAGAGAATCCTGAAGTTAGATGATCCAAGACGACAATGAGATAGCTTTGTAGCCGTAGACACCTGGGGGTTGGCTGTTGGTGAGACAGACATCATCACAAATACTCACTTTGTTCATGACCTTCCTGCGGCAAGGACTTGAATAACCCCCTATTGTTTATGCTGACCTAATTCAAAGTTCTTTGCAGCTTACCTCATGGCACTTGCTGAAAACTGGTCTCCAGCTGCTATGGGGCTTTTGTTATTTCACCTCCTAATTCTTCATGGTAACGGGGAAAACCCCCTGATCCTTTTTGATGAAATAAATTTTACTTCATTTTCTTCTTCAGGCATAACCGTGAACTTAGTGCGTTTTACCCTTTCACTCTTTATTAATTGACCAAAATGACGACAAACATTTTTTCCTATACTAAAAAATAGAAATTGAATATGTGTCCCATTCTGCCAAACAAAATGACTCAGAGAACTCAAACAGGGGCTCTGTAACAACTAGAGAGGTGGGATGGGAAGGGAGATGGGAGGGAGGTTCAAGAGGGAGGGGACATACGTATACCTAGGGCTGATTCATGCTGATTGTTTGGCAGAAACCAACAAAATTCTGTAAAGGAATCATCCTTCCATTTTAAAATAAATAAATTTTTGAAAAATAAAAATTTTAAAAAAGCATATCTCAGAAACTAACATCTTTGAGACCAATGAATCTGTACACTCTCATCCTACCTATAGTAACTTCTTGTGTGGCTGTTCAGTTGCTTAGTCGTACCCGACTCTTTCGTGACCCCCCCAAAGACTGTAACCCACCCAGCTCCTCTGTCCATGGGATTTTTCAGGTGTCAGTACTAGAGTGGGTTGCCATTTCCTCCTCCAGGGGATCTTCCTGACCCAGGGATTGAACCTGGGTCTCCTGCATCTTCTGCACTGCAGGCAGATTCTTTACAGTTGAGCCATTAATTTCAGCCAGTGAGAACACCCGCTCAGTAGTCAGCGATGGATCCATCTCAGAGGAGCAAAAATATACATACAAGTTGTTCTTCAGGTGAATGACTACAGCTACATCAATAAGCAAAGCTGAGCGAACCCAAGGCCGTGCTGCCTCAGATTCTGGGAAAATGCAAATATTAGAGACTATTGCTCCAGCCGTGGGTGGAGTGAGAAATAGTGCATCATGGAGAACTCGGGGTCCTTAACCACTCCCCACATCTGGTGGTATATCCTGATTAACTCAACCATCAGCATATGTCTCTCCTCGGACTATCACTAAGAGATCTGCTAAAGGACGTACTTCAGCAGGGGAAAAGGGATTCAAGACAGATGGTCTGAAATGCAAGAAGGAATAGAGAACAAAGAAAAATAAACCTGCAATTAATGTACATGAATAGTAACTAAATAATCCTATGTAAGTGAGTAATAACAAGGTCTAGTGAAGTTTCAAAAAGAACAGAAATACACATGGCAGAGCCAAAATAAAAAGAACAGAAATGCATGATAATGTGTGAGTCAAGAATATTAGTGAATTTAAAACTGTTCTAAAGTTCTCATCATCTCCAAAAGCAGAGTGAAATTACAGATTAATTTAGAATTCGAGGACTTCCCTGGTGGTACAGTGGATAAGAATTCACCTGCCAATGCAAGAGACACAAGTTCAATCCCTGATCTGGGAAGATTCCACATGCTGCAGAACAACTAAATGTGTGTGCCGCAACTGCTGAGCCTGAGTGTTGCAGCTACTGAAACCCTTGAGCCTAGAGCCTGTGCTCCCCAACAAGAAAAGCCTCCACAATGAGAAGCCCATGCCCCTCCATGAAGAATAGCTCCTGCTTGCTGCAACCAGAGCGGAGAAGGCAATGGCACCCCACTCCAGTACTGTCGCCTGGAAAATTCCATGGATGGAGGAGCCTGGAAGGCTGCTGAAGGGTCGCTGAGGGTTGGACACGACTGAGCGACTTCATTTCACTTTTCACTTTCATGCATTGGAGAAGGAAATGGCAACCCACTCCAGTGTTCTTGCCTGGAGAATCCCAGGGACGGGGGAGCCTGGTGGGCTGCAGTCTATGGGGTCGCACAAAGTTGGACACGACTGAAGCGACTTAGCAGCAGTAGCAGCAGCTGCAACCAGAGAAAGCCGGCATGCAGCAATGAAGACACAGCACAGCCAAAAAAAAAAAAAAAATTTAATATTTAGAATTTGATAATAAATACGCAAGTATAAGTTTCTTAGGTAACCAGTAAAAGAATAGAAACAGGAAGAATAATTTCAAAGCTAGAATTAGGAAATAATTAGATGTTGAAAAATACTATATAATTCTAAAATAAAGCAAGAAAACGAAAAGCAGGACAGATGGAAAGTTCAAAATGAAATGACATATTTTAACCTAAATACATAAGCAGTTTGTTAAATCAAATGGATTAATTTCTCCATATAAAAGAAAAACATTGTCAAACTGGGTTTAAAAATTTAAATTCAACTCTGCTGTTTATAAAAGACTCATCCAATAATAATACAGAAAAGTTGGAAGTGAAAAGATTTTTAAAAGTATACCATGTAAATTCTAGTGAAAAGAAAGATGGTGTCTGTACAGACACAAAAGGCAAAAAGGCAATACTATAGAAAAAAGAGCCCACAGCACAGTAACAAAAGATTCAACTACTAAGAAGGTACAAATCTTTTAACTTATATGCATGTAAGATTTAGCCTCAAATATATAAAGCAAATATTGCCGAATTATAAGGAGTAACAGAATGAGCTGCAATTAGTATGAGAGATCTTATCATCAAACCTTATGTGATGAAGCTGAAGTAGTACTTAGAAATGTATACAGCCTTAAGTGCAGATACTGCAAATTAAAACAGCTAAAAGGTAATACATAACACATTCATCTCAATGCATCAGAAAAAGAATAGCAAAACAAACTCAATGAATTAGATGGAAGGGAGGTAGAAATTAATGAAAAACTTAAACAGTAGAGGTTATCAGTGAGAAGTAAGTGAATTCTTCATAAAAACTATAATGGTAACCAATGAAGGAAAAAAAGAGAAAAAGTCCCAATAATCAAAATCAGGAACGAAAAAGAGGTTGCTGAAGATGCTTAAAAAGGAAGAAGATACAACAGACAGGGTATGCTATTATGGACAATTTTATGCCAATAAACTTTTCCAGAAGTTAGTATTTCCAGAAAAAGAAAAATATTTCTCAAAACTCATTCACAAAGAAAGTTAAATCTTCAAGTCCCAACAAATGGTACTGGGGCTGTGGGACCTCTATTAAAAAATGAAGTGCATACACAAAGGAATTAAAGACCCAAATATGAAGAGAAAAACTATCAGCTTTAAAAACACAATAGAGAAGACTAGCTTCATGACTGCTAGGAGAGATAAGCCAAAAACCAAAAGCAAGCACAAAACCAAAACAACTGGGAAGCTGTCTTTCTCACACGTGTCAGAACCAAGAAGTCAACCCACAGTCTGGAGGATGGCAACCAGTTTAACTAGCATCCCAAGCACTGCAAAAGCATCTAAGAACATTTCTGAAAATGAAGTCATGGTATCATCGTGTTATTGCTTTCTTACGTTCACAAGTTCTGCTAAATAAATTTGAAAACTTCTCTCAGATTTCTTTCCCTCCTTCTTACACATTCTCTGTTTTTTTGTTTTTTGCTTCTCTTGGCGGAAGATTACTGTTTCACTCTTAACTCCGAGTTTGTTTTTTTTTTTTCATTCTAACCCAGTCAACTCTCTTTTATTTCTTTCTATCAAAAGTATAGAAAAAGATATAGGCCTTTAAAAGTCTTATCCATGTTTATTCAATTTTTAAAGCATAATGTATGCTCATAGAAATATTTTTTGAACTGAGTTAAAGTTTGTTGTGGAAGTATTTCAAATGTGGCTTAATATGTCTGATTATATTATGATTCTTCGTGTGGTGTACATGCGTGCTGAGTCGTGTCTGACTCTGCGACCCCATGAACTGTGTAGCCTGCCAGGCTCCACCGTCCATGAGATTTTCCAGGCAAGGATACTGCAGTGGGTTGCCATTTCTGTCTTCAGGGGAACTTCCCAACCCAGGGATCGAACCCACTGCTCCTACCACTTCCCCTACACTGGCAGGCAGATTCTTTACCACTGCACCAACTTATTATAATTTATGATTGTGTATCTTTTGTTTATCAAGTCTATTCTTCCAGTACTTATGAATGACTACATTAAAAAAATTTAACATATACAACATGTGAGATTTTGTGTGAAAAAAAACTGTTTACTTTCGGTGCTACTCCCCAAAGCATTCTCCTTTGCGTCCCTGGAGAAAGACGTGCCTGTAAGAACATTCATATCCAGCACTCACTTTGTTATAAAATCAAAAACCTGAGAAAAGAAGAGTAGTTCTGCCTTAAACTATAAGAAAACTAATGTGGTCATCAGACAGCAAAACTAACTTACTAGTGATAAGCATTTAAACCCTAAATTCTTGTCAACAATCTTTGTGTCTCTTAAAGCACTAAGTGTTTTAATCTATGTTTCATGCAAGTTAGGAAAATGCAGACAGAATAACCACTATCTGTCATTGTAATCAAATAAATACCACCTCGTTCCATTTTCTGGATTCTGTTCTCATTTACTTCAGCAAGACTGAACACTGGCCTGTGAAAAAGACACCTAGAATATATTCCACTAGACTGTATTTATCCCACCTTTAAGTTTCAAGGTGAAATTTCAGATTTTAAAATTGTAGTTACTACTGATGATTACCAAAATGGGGGTGTAATGATAGCCTGCATTTATGATTATTGACGTACCTTTTTATAGATTCATTTTTACGTTGAACTACTTATTTTGTATGCGTTGACGAGCATAATTGTAATTAGGTGTCTAGTTTGGTAAATGAGTATCTGTGATAATTTATGAGTGTATTTAATTTTTAGCTTGGAGTTGACATTTTGATATTGACTTGAGAATCTTACCCACCTTGCTGGATACATTTGATAACACATTTATAGTGAAGAATGCGGCTACAGATATTTATGAATGTAAAGGTAAGCCTTCAGTTTATTCATTCAGTATTTTCTTCATTCTAGTGAGCTTCTACTGCCCAAAAAGGACTCTTCAGCCTAGAAAGGAATTCCTGAATATATTTTGTCATCCTCAAGTTAAATTTATCAAAAGTGTAAGTTAGAAACCTAATTCTTCGAAAATTAAGCTCCATTTCTAGATCTTGCTATTTTAAGTATAAATCTAGCACATTTGTATGAAAAATAACAGTCATTTTGGTTTGCTCCTTTGTTAGGATTTCAGTGAACCCAACTGACCGAATCATCTTCAAACATTTCACCTTACTTGGAAGATTAATTAAATTCCCTTAGACATTTCAAACTCTAATTATAAATTTAATGCACTGCTTCTCTCAGAGACTTCAAATAGGGAAGAAAATGTCCTGGACTGGGTTCACCTGTAGCACATTGTGAGACCAGAATTCATGTAAAAGTGGTTTATTAGGAGAAAATTGGGAGAAAAATGAAGAAATAGGGAGAGAAAGAAAATAAGGCCACACAAAGGTGCCAATCGGCAGGTCGAGTAACTTTGACTCGGACCCACACAGGCGCTCTGGAGGACACAATCTACAGTTGTCCCAATTAGGCAAAAATGCTGAGTACTTATGCCAGCTGTACCTGGTGGGGTGGAAATTCTCAGCACGCCAGCTATGGCAGCCTAAAGAGATGTGGGAATCTCAGCCTCAGACAGAGATGCGGGTCCCAGAGGGGAAGCCCCGCCAGGATCAAACTGCTAGCTCCTAGAGCACGTGGGCGGAACACTGTCCACCCCTCACCCCACTCAGATCCCTCTGTGCCTCCCACGGGGGGTGGCCGGTCACCATTTCTGGAAGCAAAGGCTTCATAAGGAGAGTTGGTGGAGTGAGTTGCTGCTGGCTGGCCCACGGGCTGTAACTGACGACTTGCTCCCTCCTCTACGCTGTGATATAACCCTCAGGGCAGACCAGCATTTGTTCGATGGGGTGCCCGAGACTGTCATCTCTGAGGAGCCTGAGTCCCTGGTTACCGTGTCCTTCTCACACCACAGTGGCTATGATTGCCTCATCACAGTTAAAAGTCTAGAGCATTCTGTATCCTGTATCGAACCTAGACTGGTGATTCGTTTCTTATATGATAGTACACATGTTTCAAAAAAAAAATATCTAGAGCATTAAGAGATGCCCTAGTGGGTTCTAGACACACTCCTCTCTCTACCCCAGGTATGTAGCAATGAGCATACAGACTGACACCTGTCAGTATAAGTCCTTCTTTACCTGCTCCCCTGGCAGGAGGACACCAAAATGACCAGGCCAGGGGGCACTCATAGGTGTAGGTAGGAGGGAAACGTCATGGCCTCCCCTGAGGAGAGCATCACACACACCAACCCACCAGACACAGGGCTGCAAATCTAGGAAGCACAAATTCCCCAAGAAGGTCCCTGAGAGTGATGGCGGGAAGGACCACTCTGTCTCCAGCCCTAGGTTCCCAGCCCTGTTATGCCCCCTCCTAGGGACAGTGCGCATATGACGGCTGTTGGATAAGGATATGCTGTATTCTGAGCACTCCATCCACAAGTGGTGACATCGCAAAGCAGGTGTCTTAGCTGGGTTTTGAGAGGACAGTCTTAATGTTCTTTTGGGTCCGGAGCTGGCTCTGGTTTGTGGATGAGTTTAGCTGAAAACAAACCACTTGCTGCTCTACACCCCAACTCAGGGGTGACATTGAAAACAAGTGGTGAGGGGCTTCCCTGGTTGCCCAGTGGTTAAGGCCCTGCGCTCCAGCTACAGGGGCATAGGTTCGATCCCTGGTCAGGGAACTAAGAGCCCACATGCCCTGTGGTGCAACCAGAAGAATCTTTTTTTAAAGGAAAGAAAAAGAAAATTAGTGGTGAGGGGAAATCCTCCCCGTAGACAGGGCTTTTTCATTTTGTGGGGAGATAAAAGCACCCTGAGAAGAAGATAAGAGTGCACAAGGACTTGACTAGATGTTCAGGACCGAGGAAGGACCAAGGCTGGATGATTGGGGCAAAGAGGTTTGAGAAGGGGCTGCTGACGTGGTGGCGCGTGCCCGCGGGGCCCTCGGGCCTACTGTTGCATCTCCTTAGCTGAAAAGTGGCCCCCTTGCTGCAGGGCGGTGCGGCACAGGATCCCATATCAGTAAATCAGGCGTTGTGTGCCCTCAGATAGTGATGTTGACTGAGACACTGTAGGCAAGAAATGTAAACCCAATACCCAATAGATATTTCTTTGTGGTCAGGACGAAGAAATCATTGCCACATCTTCCCAGGGTAGAAAATATCTGATGCATTCAGCTTACCACCAAGTGGCTGATTGGTCTCGAGGGACTGCACATACCTGCAGGCCAGTATTAGCCTCTGCAGCTAACAAGCAGTGTGCGTGCACGATCAGTCGTGTCTGACTCTTCATGACCCCATGGACCGTAGCCCACCGGGCTCCTCTGTTCATGAGATTCTCCAGGTAAGAATACTGGAGTGGGTTGCCATGTCCTTCTCCAGGGCATCTTCCTGACCCAGGGATTGAACCTGCATCTCTTACGTCTCCTGCATTTGCAGGTGGCTTCGTTCCCACTGTGCCACCTGAGAAACCCTGCTAACAGGCAGAGCAGCAGCTAAAATGGCCTTGGTGAGAGGGTCCAGTTCTGTGTTGGGCCCATGCACAGCCTCCATCTGTGCCACCAAAGCTGCTCCATTCATCAGCCCACGGGGGTGGCCGAGGACTGAGGCTGACTGACATCTACCAGATGAGTCATATTGTTTATCTGCTTGTCTGAGCCTCCTCTGTAGGGGATGCTCTCCAGTGGATATTGACATAGTGATCTCTCCCAGAGGTCCATCTGCATGCCTCTTCCCCAAACATCTTTGCAGATAAACTTCTTCCAGGGTCCTGCTAAACCAGACACTCCTCAGCCAGTACTCAGGAACCCATGTATATGCCTACTTGTCTATTCTCATGAAGTGGAAGCTCTGTGTAGAGGATTTCCACTCACCACTGATTGCAGGGCTGTTTCTGAGTGAGGTTATAACCCCACTGCAGCCCCAAGTTATCAAGACAACCTTCCAGGAAGTAGACCAAGAGTTTTTCCTCCAAGAGTTGGTCATAGGGAGCCCGTCTAGGGCCATAGGTATAGGCTTGGGAGAAGAGAAGATGCAAGAGTGGTAAGTGACAAAGTCTGGACCACTTTTTGTGTAACTTAACTGTGCCCCTTGACACGCTCAGGCTCTGTCCTGGGTGCCACTTTCATTTCATCAAGGATTGCAGTTATGTTCACTCAGCTTTAACTTGGTAGGTCTGACAGCACCCCAGCACCCAATTCGTGGTCAGCAGCTCTGATCACATATTAGTTGACATCTCATGGTCAGATGCTCAGTGCCTATCAGCATACAAGGAGCTTTTTCCAGGGCTGTGGAGTTCTTCTGCAGGGGGCATGGCATCACTTCAGTACCCCAGGGCGCTATGCTAAGACCCATAGGGCTTGCCAGAGGCAGTGCCTTGATGTGGAATCACAGGATCTACCGAGCCATATGGCCCAGTAGCAGGGCCACTTGTTCCAAGCCTGGACCACTGCAAAGCCCTCTCTTGTCTGGAACCCACTCAAAACTGACAGCTTGATGGCAGCCCTCCAACATGCAGGTTCTGGCTGTCAGAAGGAAAATCACAGGGACCTGTGTGCCTGAAAATGGTAAACGGATCCGAGAGGATGACTCTGGGAGCAGTGCTGACAGCATCTCCCACCAAAAGCATAAGCTCCCTGAGCTTTTACGTGGTTTTTATAATTCTCGTATCATCATTATAAATTCAGAAGATCCAGTTTTCTCAAAAGTTTCAATCGTGTTAAAAATCAGGAAATACTCATAGAATTCAAACTGTTACCATACTTGTTAAACATATTTTTAAAATATGATTTTCTTCATCTCTTACTCTTTATTGAATATAATTTACTTAACAATATTGTGTTTCAGGTGTACAGCAAAGTGATTCAGTTATATTTTTTCAGGTTACTTTCCATTACAGGTTGTTATAAGATGTTGAATATAGTTCCCTGTGTTGTATAATAAATCCTCGTTGCTTATCTGTTTTAAATATAGCAGTGTGTATATGTGCATCCCAAAGTCCTGATTTATCCCTCCCTCCCTCCTTGTTTACCTTTGTTAACCATAAGTGTATTTTCTGGGTCTGTGTGTCTGTTTCTGCTTTGTGTGTAAATTCATTTGTATCACTTTTTTAGATCCCACATATAAGCCATATCATATGATATGTGTCTCTGTTTTGCTTACTTCCCTTAATTTGATAATCCCTATGTCCATACATGTTGCTGAAACTGGCATTATTCCATTCTTTTTAATGGCTGAGTAATATTCCATTGTGTGTATATGTGTGTGTGTGTACACACACACACACACACATACATACATACACATACCATATCTTNGTGTGTGTGTGTACACACACACACACACACACATACATACACATACCATATCTTCTCTCTCTGCTTATTTTAAATGCCTTCCTAGGGGAATGATGCTTTTGAGCAGCTATGGTTAATTGGTTGAAAACTCAGGACCAAAGAAACTCCAGACTATTAAGGGGTGTGTGTGGTGGGGGGGTGGGGTTGCACGCACGCTCAGTCATGTCCAACTCTATGTGACCCCAGGATACTGTAGCCCGCCAGGCTCTTCTGTTCATGGAATTTTCCAGGCAAGAATACAGGAGTGGGTTGCCATTTCCTACTGCTGGGGATCTTCCCGAATCAGGGACCGAACCTGAATCTCTTGGGTCCCCTGCATTGACAGGCAGATTCTTCACTACTAGCGCCACCTGGGAATCCCCAACCAGGGGCAGAGCTCCTAAGAGTGCCTAACAAAACGTGCCAGAAACTACTGCCACAGAACTCAACAAAGGACTTCATGTACTTGCCAGGTCAACAGAGTTTTTGAAGTTCATGTCCCTTAGCTGGGTTTTAAGCAATCACGTAAGTTTCAATTTCTTGAAACTCAATTCCTTTCCCCAAATGGGGACTTTGCTAAAATAATGGGGACTTTCTAAAGTCCCTGGGTTTCACTTCATCTTGTTGATAAAACCTTATTGTGTCACTTTCTGGAAAGCAGATTTGAACTTACTGCCTAGTCTACCCTTTTTCTCTTTTATTCTTTCTGTGTATCTCATTTGCAACCATTCTTTAATGAGCTGAATGATACAGAGAAAATAGAAATATAACTCTGTTGTTGGGCCTCATACCATCTGAAGGAACAGATGTATTACATAGACTCTCATATGTGGAACACAGCTGCTCACAAACCACCTGTAAATTATATAAAATGTAACACTTTCACTTCCTGTTAGAAAGACTTCAAGGATATTAAAAGCCTCCCTCCCTTGGATAAACAGCTGGAACCCCCACCTCCTGTCTCCCATCCATTTTCTCCCTAAGGTACCAGATCCTCCTGCTGAAGTCCCTGGGGCCCAGGCTGCTAAACACCATCTTCATTTTATGCAGAAACCTTCACCATGGCCTTGACATGCTGCCTCCTCTGCTCCCAGCCAGCAAGACTCATTCACCTAGATCCCTTATACTTCAAAGGGAAGCATTTTTTAAACAACATTCAATGTAGTTTTTATGCAGAGAAGTTATGCTTGAACCAAAGATGAGAAGAGATAAAAGGTATAAGGAAGTCTAAGAAGCCCACATGTCGACCTGAATCTGTCCCTCTAGCTGGACCTCATCACTCCCAAAGCATCCTGCATCCTACCGCGACACAGAGGTTCACCAGGACCTTCTGCCTCTCACCCACAATCACTCTGAGGTGGTCCAGATTCACAACATAATAGTGAGAAATAAAAATGAAGATCATAGCTCCAACACGGCTGGATCTCACCTCCAAGTATTTCAACTGATCCCAGCTCTCCTTCTAGTCCTCCTACGTAGTCTGAATTTATGGAGTGTTCCTACAATGTTTTTGGATTCAGAACCTGTCTCCAGGTGGCTTCCCAGGTGGCGCAGTGGTAAAGAATCTGCCTGCCAATGCAGGAGAAGCAGGTTTGGTTCCTAGGTCAGGAAGATCCCCTGGAGGAGGAAATGGCAACCCATTCCAGTATTCTTGTCGGGGAAATCCCATGGACTGCGGAGCCTGGCAGGTTACAGTCCTTGGGGTCCAAAAAGTAAGCTATGACTGAGCTCAAACAGCACAGAGGTTTCAGTCTCCAACCTGAAACCCCTCGGGGAAACTTGGGACTTTTCTGACTCTCCCTAGCTAACAGTGTTTGTTCTTCCCCAGCAAAGTGTTAAATGCTTAGCCATATGACCCAAACGTGGCCTGGCCTCTCTATCTGGATATATATTCAATATAATGGGAATGAGATAACGTGACTTTTTAATGCTTAACTCATTATAACACCTAGTGTCTTTTATTAATTTCCATTCCCAGGTATCTCTGAGCATCTATCTACGAAGAAGAATGACGTGTTCCACAAATCTGTCCTATTTAAAGCTTGCTGGCTTCAGCAGTGATCTGGCTTTGGACCATGGTTGTCCACGTCCTCCCGTGAGGATTATTTCCTGTCAAATCTGTACCCGCTTCCTTAAGCTTTTACTATTCTCCCACAATGCACTTTACTCCGAGCCCAGGCATCCAATCCTGAATTTCCCATAGAAAGCTGAGACAAGGGTTGAACATTTAATACGATATCTTTATGAACAAATGTCAGAAACCCTAATTAAAACTGACAAGCCAAAAAGGGAGTTCCTGCTTCTTGTAACTGAAAAGGCGCAGGCATATTTTTAGTTTGGGTGTGGCTGGATTCAAAGAATGTCCACAGGAATCAAAATCTTTTGCTTGGCGCTGTTTGCCTCTGTGGAATTTAACCTCCACGTGGAGGAAGCCCCCAGCAGCTCCAGGCTTGCCCATCGCGGTATTAACAGGATGACTTTTTCTCAGTAGTCCTGGTGAGTTCGAGGGCTGGCTCTGATTGGCCCAGCTTGGATCATATGCTCATCCATGAGCCAATCACTGTGGCCAGGGGTGCCCAGTGCTCCCATTGGTCAGCTCTGTGTCACATGCACACCCATAAAGCCCTGGGATGAGGGCAACCCTGTGTGAAACTCATGGAATATGTGCGGAATCCAAGTGCCGGAAGGAAATGGAAGCGCTATTACCAGAATATTCAGAAGGCAAAACAACAGATGGCCACTACCTTTGAGGATAATAGAAAGTAATTGCAATACAGAGATACTTTAAAATCGCTGCTACATATGGTTGCTTTCAGGGTGTAGAGGCCCTCAAAGATGCAAGAAAGACAAAGCACAGCAGCTGCCTAACCCCTCCTTGGAGGACCCGGCCCCCAGAGCTCCAAGACAGCTGCAGGCAGCCCCCAGGAGGTCCCCACGGCCAAAGCCCAGAATAGAAACAGGACTGCCTGGGGCAGTGCAGTCCACGGATGGTTTAACCCTAATGCGGCAGAGCCCAAGCACCCTTCCACAATGCTGCTGCCCTCCCCACAGCCATCAGTTCCATAAGGGAAGGGTCAGAAACACCGCCAGCAGCTTTATGCTTATATGTGGACGTTTCTAAAACAAGTATCCCTGTCTTAGGGAAACTGCTGAGAACTTGCTTCTGAAATCGTTTCCTAGACTCTTAAAGTTTATCAGTAGAAACTTAGTGACCAGGATCAAAGGTGTGTATGATCAATGAGAATAAGAAGAATTTCTAGTGATTAAAAAGTAAAGGTTTTTCCTAAGTGTATTTTGTCTTGATTTTACTTGAAGTAGCTCAGCTATGATACTCTGGGTTTGGGGGGTTTTGTTTTTAGCTGTGAGACATGTGGGATCTTGGCTTCTTAACCAGGCAACAAACCATCACCCCCTTCATTGGAAGGCAAAGTCTTAACCACTGGACTGCCAGGGAAGTTCCTCAGCTATGACACTCTGACTTCATCTGGGTAGATACTGAGAACAGCAAAGCCCTGAGAAGTACCAGAGATAATGCACAGTAGAGAATCTTCAGGTCTAAACCCCACCGCCACCATCTGTGCCACACACACCAGGGCACTGACTCGATTATTGCCTCCCTTTTATGAAAGTTGAGGTTTTCAGGAGTCCTTGGAGTTCTCAGCACTTGGGTAAGCCACAATGCCTTCACCAGGCCCCTGATTCCCAAGAACTCATCAGATCTCAATAGTCCTGGAAGAAACTGGAGAGTCAAGGATCTTTTCTAACCTCAAAGCTTGGGCTCCCTGGGTGGCTGAGCTGGGAGCATGCTGGGAAAAGGAGGTGGGCGTGGCCAGGGTTGGGAGTCACTCTTTTTGCAGAAAAGATGAGACAGTGCTCAGAAGGAGCCCAGGGAGCAGAGGCTGGGGCAGTTAACCGGAGGGGCTGAGAAGGGAAATCAAGGGCCTTTTCTCTTTGAGAAAGTTTTACAAGCTTTTCACTCTAAGAAAAGCCAAAACTGCAGTTTCATTTTAAGGCATGCCCTTACTGGAAAGCCCTGGACTCTTTCAAATTACAAAGTTTTGTTTACGAAAGGGAGAGTTTGAGATTTCACTTTAAAGAAGAATAGGGAAAACCAGGGTGATATTAAGTGTTATTTATCAACAGTTAGTGATTCTACGACACCTTTGAAATATGTTCTTTTGGCCTAAATTCGTAAGAGTTACTATTAATGCTTTATTAGTTTAATAACACAGTAAAAGCAGTTATTTTCACAGAAAAATGTAATTATCTGATATCATATACTATGAAAGAGAAATACCATGGTCCCCGTTGGTAGCTATATATATGTGTATATATATGTATATATATATATATTACTTCCCATAAGTAGGTCACAAGATGGAAATTTCCAGGCATTGTAGATGACAGGGTTGCAGGATCTCTTTGTGGATTTCAGGATGAAGTTCTCCAACAGGGCTTCGTGACCAAACCAGGTTTGAGTTCTTTATAATGTCCCCAGATGGGGCCCAGCTGATGAGACTGCATGTCACAGCAGTTAGATCATTTAAGTATACACAGTGTCCAGAGAGTGAGGGGCAGAGCCCTTAGCACAAGTTCAGCCATAGAGGAGACATCCAGATATTGATTCTACAGAAAGATCCTGATTTTTCCATAAAGGGTCACCAGTCCCCTCTGGCTTATGGCATGAGGAAATTTTAATGTTGATCAATGTACTAATCACAGAAACGCAGGTACTCCCTGAATCTAACTTGGGTCATTAAAAAAACGACAATTAGGCTTGTATGTTAGCTGTGTTCATGCCTGGGGTGACCAGCTGTCTTACTTCTCCACCCAAAGCCAGCAGGGGGAACTCTGTCCAGGGGGAGCTTTGGCCACCCTGGGAATTCTCTGATTTACTTTCATCTAGATCCATGGGTCTTGATCAAAAGTGAGGTGCCCCAAACTTAAGATGAGAACCTTTTTAGAGGTAGTTTAGGAAAGAATACTATAAGGTTTGTCCATTTCCCTGGTGGCCAAAGAGAAGCAAAGAGGCAAAACTGAAGTGGTGTTGAGAGTTGCAGGTTCCAGCTTTCATTTAAAATTCTTGAAACTCCAGTCTTTACCACCACTACCAGCTCTGCTGCCAGTAATCATGACCCTTGCCACCGCCAGGGAGGGATTTGCAGAAAAAAATATTGCCCTCTCACCCTCAGTTAGTGTTGAGCCCATTAAACTTTGAGCAATATACAAAGTAATCTAAGGGATTCTGGCGGGAAGAAAAAGAAGAAAATACCAACTCTGCATCTTTCTGTTTCCCCAGATAGCCCCAGGGCACGTATGCTAATCAAGGGCATATGTGCTAATTAGGGCATATGCTAATCACGCCTCCCGGTAATTCACCAAGGTGCACCTGCAAACTCCCTTCCACAAGAACACTGTCTTCTCAGAGGGCCCTGCCTCTTTCCAGGCATAGCTTGTCATGCTAAACCAGCTGGCACTGCCCGGAAATTCTAAGGTTTCTACCATCCTGACTAATCCTAAGGGATGCATCCTAAGTCACAAGGCATGATCCCTCCGCCGCCAAACAGCAGTCCTACCAGTAACTTCTGAAGAAAATATTCAGTCAATGGGCTGAGCCCATCCGTGGTGATTTATGATTCTGTCAGTCTAACGGGAGGCTCTGCCATTAGTTCCTCATAATGATAAGAGGGAAAATTCTTCAATGAAATAGCCATCCCTGGCTGTCAATCTTATTTCTGAATTTGTGATGCGATCCTACACTGAAAACATAACTCACTTAGTTAAAGTAAGAGTTTTCAGAACGGTTTCCCCAATATTTTTTCTTTTTGCTTCGTGGTTTAGTCAACTCCCAAGCACGTTTCCTTTCAAAACACAGAAGTTTCTTGTTATCATCGGAGACGTGAATTCTGATTCTCAGGGTTTTAGATCACTTCCTTCTCGGTGTTAGTTCTGGCCATATGGCGAGGGTGAGGCGGTTCATTATAACTTTTACAATGAAGGCCCCTAATTACATTTTCAATAGTAGTATTAGTTCTTCTGTTTCTCTGAGTTCCTAGGAGCTGCAGGTGGCATCTTCTACATTACCCAGAAGTCCTGCTACGGCTGACTTTCGGCAAACTCGCATTTAGGAGTCTGATTGGAGGAGGCGGTGGAAATAATGAGCATGGAGGGGCTGCTCCTTCACCGGCCACCCATGGTCCCTCTATCACCTCTAGTTTGCTCAGGGTACTTGATACTTAGCTGTGACCTCACCCGTGGTCTTGCCAGTCTGGTGGTCAGGACTGCCGAATCCTCCCGCTGCCTCCGGGGAAAGGTAAGACTTGATTTCATTATTTGGTGGTGAATGGCTGCCCTTCCTCCTCGAGAGCCTCTGGGGAGGATGGTTCTTTTTCCAAAATGCAAATGGGAGATCGCAAGCCTCAGCCCTGAAAAGTGTTCCTGGGAATTCCCAGGCCCTCACTGTCAATGTCGAGAGTTCTTAGCCAGGGAGGGAAAGGCAGGGATGGGGTCTCTGCTTGGGTGAGAGGGCAGTCACCCTTTGGGTCAATTCCAGTGGTGAGTGAGATCTGGGCCGTGTTGTTGCTACGGGGAGATGGAAGATGAGTTTGTGACTCTAAGAGGCATGGATGGTCATTTTAGTCAATAATATCAACTCCTGCGAATCCACTTACTTACTCATCCAACAAAAGTGTGTGGTGTCTGTTGTGTGTCTGAGCACTTGGGCATAGGACATTTAAGAGAGAGAGGCTGGTTCACTGGCTACCCTAAAGAGATGGGGAAGCTCATTCGGGAAAACAGTCCTCACAAGGCAGCCCCCAGAGTGGTCTTCTGTTTAACCCTGGAGTCATGTTGACTTGAAACTTTCCAGCATAAAGCTTGTCTGTTTCTACCCACTAAGGTAGACAGAGGAGTCCTGTTGCGTGCTCTTCTCTACCGGGGAGCCTGGGCTTGACTCCCAGATGGGGTCCTGCCCTCAAGAGATGTAAGTAGGAAGCCTCCGTCCAGTGGCCTTCTGTTGTTGTTGTTGTTTATTTGCTAGTTTGTGTCTCTCTGTGACCCCCAGGGAGCCCACCAGGCTCCTCTGTCTATGGGATTTCCCAGGCAAGAATACTAGAGTGGGGTGCCATTTCCTCCTCCAGGGCTGGCCCTCTGGCGCAGCACCAAACACCTTCCTTAGGTACATCGTGCACCTGATCACAGTATCGTGGCCTGAGCTCCTTTGTTCCTCTCCAGAAGGATTCAGACCTTTGACCTATCATTGGCACTTGACCTCTGACACCACCTCACCCACAGCCTTTGCTGCGCCTGACTCCCCTGACCTCTCCCTCCTGCTCTGTGTGCGTCTTTGGTAGAAGGATGAGCCCCTCCTTTGGATTTGTCTTGGTCTTAAGTGTCTGGCTTCCCTGGTAGCTCAGATGGTAAAGAGTCTGCCTACAGTGCGGAAGGCCCAGGTTCAATCTCTGGGTTGGGAAGCTCCCCTGGAGGAGGGCATGACAACCCATTCCAGTATTCTTGCCTGGAAAAATCCCATGGACGGAAGAGCCTGGCAGGCTTGGCAGGCTACAGTCCATGGGATCGCAAAGAGTCGAACACGACTGAGCAACACTTTCACTTTCATTTTTCAAGTGTCCAGGTCCACTAGGTCCACAAGCTTCCTCTTCTAGCTTCCTGCCACCAGCTTGCTTTCTTCCCGTTTTCTTGATACAGGCTCCTTCTGAGAGCCCACACTCCGATGGTGGCCTGTGTCCCAAACTGGTACATGCCTCAGGCTCAGGGTATCTTCTGGGCCAGTTGTTAGAGGGCAGAATGGGGCTGAGAGACCTTTCCCTGGGAACAGCTGCATGAAGTGAAGGGTCAAAAGGAGGGTTCGGGCTCAGCTGCAGGTGCTGGGTGATGGGTCTGCTCCCAAATCAGGGGAAGACTATTCAGCATCAAAAGACAATAAACAAAGAAAAAAAGGAAGAAGATGAAAACAGTTCCAAGCCAGGGTTATTTTGATATGAACCAGTGAAATCAGCCTTTGAACAATGAGTATGAAGGACAATTAAAAACATAAATGTGTTTAAAAGAAGATGAGAAAAGATTATCACTGCCAACTCCCTTCTTTTGAAGGAGGCTACAAGTGGCTGGGGTAGAGCTGATTTAAATCTATTAAATCACTAGAATATGTATTCTTGGCTTCCCAGGAGGCTCAGCAGTAAAGAAATTCCACATGCCATTGCAAGAGATACAGGAGAAGTGGGTTCAATCCCTGGGTTGGGAAGATCCTCTGGAGAAGGAAATACCCACTCTAGTATTTTTCCCTGAAGAATCCCATGGACAGAGGATCCTGGCAGGCTACAGTCCATGGGGTCACAAAAGAGTTGGATACAATTTAGTGACTAAGCAACAGCAAAATCTTAGCAATAGTAGTCTCTGGATGGTACTATGGGTTCCATGTGATTTTTCCAAAGTTCAAAATATTCTGAATTCTTAAAGGAAGAAATATGAATATATTTCTATATTTTAAGTATTTATAAACATACATGTAAATATATATTCATATACATACATATAAACCTATTCAGTTCAGTTCAGTCGCTCAGTCGTGTCCAACTCTTTGCGACCCCATGAATCGCAGCACGCCAGGCCTCCCTGTCCATCACCATCTCCCAGAGTTCACTCAGACTCACGTCCATCGAGTCAGTGATGCCATCCAGCCATCTCATCCTGGGTCGTCCCCTTCTCCTCCTGCCGCCAATCCCTCCCAGCATCAGAGTCTTTTCCAATGAATCAACTCTTCGCACGAGGTGGCCAAAGTACTGGAGTTTCAGCTTCAGCATCATTCCTTCCAAAGAAATCTCAGG
>SJYQ01000971.1:47235-60209 GCA_006410935.1 Redunca redunca
TGTTTGACCACTTCCAATTTGCCTTGATTCATGGACCTGATATTCCAGGTTCCTATGCAGTATTGCTCTTTACAGCATCGGACCTTGCTTCTATCACCGGTCACATCCACAACTGGGTATTGTTTTTGCTTTGGCTCCATCCCTTCATTCTTTCTGGAGTTATTTCTCCACTGACCTCCAGTAGCATATTGGGCACCTAATGACCTGGGGAGTTCCTCTTTTGGTATCCTATCATTTTGCCTTTTCCTACTGTTCATGGGGTTCTCAAGGCAAGAATACTGAAGTGGCTTGCTATTCCCTTTTCCAGTGGACCACATTCTGTCAGGCCTCGCCGCCATGACCCGCCCGTGTTGGGTTGCCCCGCAGGCATGGCTTGGTTTCATTGTGTTAGACAAGGCTGTGGTCCTAGTATGATTAGATTGACTAGTTTTCAGTGTGTATGGTTTCGGTGTGTCTGCCCTCTGATGCCTTCTCGCAACACTTACCATCTTACTTGGGTTTGTCTTACCTTGGGCGTGGGGTATCTCCTCACGGCTGCTCCAGCAAAGCACAGCCGCCTGGCTCCTTACCTTTGACGAGAGGTATCTCCTCACCAGGGAAGCCCTATAAATGTATAAGTATATAAATATATGGCCTTCCCTGATAGCTCTGTTGGTGAAGAATCTTCCTGCAATGCAGGAGATCCTGGGTCGGGAAGATCCCCTGGAGAAGGGAAAGGCTACCACTCCAGTATTCTGGCCTGGAGAATCCCATGGACTGAATAGTCCATGGGGTCGCAAAGAGTCAGACACGGCTGAGCGAATTTCATGTATATAAATATATGTCTATACATGAATAGACATAAATATATAATATGTATGCTGTTTTTATAGTAAGATTCTTTAATACCATTTATTAACATGTTGTTTTAAAGTCAAGATAACTCAGGGTACTTTTCATCTGACTCTGGGTCTGATACCTATGGAGAAGACTCTGCATGAAGCCAGGATCAGGGGAAGTGCCTACTTGGGGAAGAAATAAGATGGGAAAGGCCAAGCTGGAACCGAGTGGAAAGGGACAGGCCAGGAGAGGTGTCTGCTGGAAAGGAAGTAGGAGGAAAGACCGAAAGGAGTGAATTGAGCCGACACCTAAGTCAAAGCAGCACAGTTATGGCTGGATTTGCTCTGCAGAAGGTGGATAGAGTTTGCAGTGAGATGCTTATAATCCATCCACTCGGATTAGGGAAAATGGGCTGGTAGAATTGGAAGTGTCATATATATACTTAGAGCTTAAGATTTGATGCAGTCACCATGGATCATTTGTTTTCTGTTCATAAGAATGACATCTATGTGAACACTGTGGTTCAGAAACCTGGTTGGCAAGCACAGCCTATGTGCAACCTCAGGGCAGGCGGAGGCATGACCCAGTCCAGACACTGCTTGGCCCTGGGAATGGGGGCATCGAGGGGGATTATAACAGGAGAAGGTCAGGAAGCCCCAGTCATGTATTGTCAAGTACCAGGCTTCCAAATTTGGTAGTTTGTGAACATTCACCAGGTCACTTTAGTGGTTTGGTTGATTGGTTGGTTGGGGTTTTTTTAACCCACAACCTTCTTGATTGCTTTGTCTTGGTCTTCAAACTGTTTAGACTTGTTATCATGGCAGGGATGCTTGGGCTTAACCAGGTCACGGCCGTTGGAATTTCATCTTATCACAGATTCCTGAGAATGTTGGCAAGAATTAGCAACCGCAAAATTATAGTAGGTCATATGCAATTTGAAGTTTTTCTCAAATCTTACACAAACATTAAATATTCCAGAGTCACAGTCTCTATTCTGTGGTTGACGCAATTGAGTTTGAAGAAAGAATTCACCTCTTCACAGGAATGGGAACTTTTAAAATATATATATTTTAGTTCAGAAACTTTATTTTTTAATAGCAGTTTCAGGTTCACAGCAAAATTGAACAGGAAGTGTAGGGTTCCTATAAGTACACAGCCTCCTTGACTGTCAACATCCCCCATAAGAGAGGCACATTTGTTACAATCTGTGAACCTATACTGACAGGTCATTATCGTCCACAGTCCATAGTTAACATTAGGGTTCACTCTTGAGCTGTTCATTCTGTGGTTTGGACAAATATACAATGACATGTAACCACCATCATAGCATCATATAAAAGAGTTTCACTGCCCTAAAAATCCTTTGTGCTCTGCCTATCCCACTGACCACTGGCAACCCCTGGCCTTCATACTGTCTCCATAATTTTGCCTTCTCCAGAATGTCAAATAGTTGGAATCACACAGCATGTAGCCTTTTCAGATGGGCTTTTTTCACTTCGTAATATGCCTTTAAGTATCTTCTGTGCCTTTTCATGTCTTGATAGCTCATTTCTTTTCAGTGCTGAGTAATATCTCATTGTCTGATGTTCATTTCAGTTCAGTTGCTCAGTCATGTCCAACTCCTTGGGACCCCATGGACTGAAGCACACCAGGTTTCCCTATCCATCACCAAATCCTGGAGTTTACCCAAACTCATGTCCATTGAGTCGGTGATGCCATCCAACCATCTCATCCTCTGTTGTCCCCTTCTTCTCCCACCTTCAATCTTTCCCAGCAGTGGGGTCTTTTCCAATTAGTCAGTTCTTCGCATCAGGTGGCCAGAATATTGGAGTTTCAGCTTCAGCATCAGTCCTTCCAATGAACACCCAGGACTGATCTCCTTTAGGATGGACTGGTTGGATCTCCTTGCAGTTTAAGGGACTCTCAAGAGTCTTCTCCAACACCACAGTTCAAAAGCCATCAATTCTTTGGTGCTCAGCTTTCTTCACAGTCCAACTCTCACATCCATACATGACCACTGGAAAAACCATAACTTTGACTAGACAGGCCTTTGTTGGCAAAGTAATGTCTCTGCTCTTTAATATGCTAAGTTGGTCATAGCTTTTCTTCCAAGGAGCAAGCATCTTTTAATTTCATTTTCCGATGTACCACAGTTTATTTATCCATCACCTAATAATTTATCCATCACCTAGGACTTCTTGGTTGCTTCCAAGTATTGGCAGTTATGCCCATGGGAGGAGGTGAACTCAAGGTCTTCCTACTCTGCCATCTTGGCCATCTCCCTCTAGAAGTTTTGACAATTATGAATAAAGCTTCTATGGACAGCCACATGCAGGTTTTTGTGTGGACATAATTTTTCAATTCATTTGGGTAAATACCAAACAGCATAATTGCTGTGATGCTAATAAAATAATTTTTTTCAAAAAAATATTGAACCAAAATTAAAACTAAAATCTTTCCTGTGTGTGTGTGCTTAGTCTCTTAGTCATGTCTGACTCTTTGCGACCCTATGGACTGTAGCCCACCAGACTCCTCTGTCCTCAGGGATTCTCCAGGCAAGAATACTGGAATGGGTTGCCACGCCCTCCTCCAGGGAATCTTCCCAACCCAGGGATCAAACCCAGTTCTCCCACATTGCAGGCGAATTCTTACCAACTGAGCCATCAGGGAAGCCCAAAATCTTTCTTAAATATGTTTTAAAACATTTCAGTTATGTGGAATCTTCCCAGACCAGGGATCGAACCTATGTCCCCTGCATGGACAGGCAGATTCTTAACCACTGGACCACCAGGGTAGTCTGGCCTGTAGGATCTTAGTTGCAGAATGTGGGATATAGTACCCTGACCCGGGGTTGAACCCAAGCCCTCTGCATTGAGAGGGCAAAGTCTCAGCCCCTGGACCATCAGGGAAGTCTCTCCTCATTTTACGTCTTTATCCTGTCTATTTTCATCTTCCTTTGTGTTTTCTCAATCTCAGTTGCCAGATTCTACCTTATTAATCTTTTCAAAAGACAAGCTTTGGATTTTGTGTTGATCTCCCTTGTGTTGCTGTTTTCTCCATTTTTTGACTTTGTTTAAAATCATTTTGGGGGTTCATTTTATTTAACATTTCTTGTTGCCTGAAAATTTATTCTGAGCTAAAAAATTTCCTCTGAATTCTCTTTTGGCAGTTTCCCACAAAATTTGACAAGCAGCATTTTCATCATAGCCTAATTCTACATCGGAGAAGGCGATGGCACCCCACTCCAGTACTCTTGCCTGGAAAATCCCATGGACAGAGGAGCCTGGTAGGCTGTGGTCCACGGGGTTGGGAAGAGTCAGACACGACTGAGTGACTTCCCTTTCACTTTTCACTTTCATGCATTGGAGAAGGAAATGGCAACCCACTCCAGTGTTCTTGCCTGGAGAATCCCAGGGACAGGGGAGCTAATGGGCTGCCGTCTATGGGATCACACAGAGTCAGACACAACTGAAGTGACTCAGCAGCAGTAGCAATTCTACATATTTCTTTACTTTTCATAACATCCAAATCCTATTAAAATCCATAATTCTCTAGAAGCGTGTTATTTATTTTCCAACTACGTCATTACTGCTTTTTAATTTTATTGCAGTATGGTTGGAAAACACTGTTTGATATTAATCCTTTGAACTGCAGCATGACATCCTTTATGGTTTATCATTTGACCTAGACGAATTCCTAAAAAAAAATTTGCATTTCCAAAACTGGCTCAAGAAGTAGAAAGCCTGAAGAGTCTCATAAATGTTAAATAAATCAAATCCATTGTTTAAATTTTTTATCTCAAAACACAAACTCAAGATGCATTACTGCCATGATGCTGAACTCAATATCCAGGTGATTTTATATGCAAATTATGCAAAAGTTTCAAGGAACAAAAAATTCCATTTTACATAAACTCCTCTGGAGAGTAGAAAAAGAGAACTCAGTCTTTGAACCCTTATAAACTTTATACCAAAAGCAAACAAGACCACTATAAGAAATAAAAATCATAGGCGTCTTACTTTTTTAATATAGGTGTAAACATTTTAACTTATATGCAGAGTACATCATGAGAAACGCTGGGCTNGAAGACTCTTGAGAGTCCCTTGGACTGCAAGGAGTTCCAACCAGTCCATTCTGAAGGAGATTAGTCCTGGGTGTTCATTGGAAGGACTGATGCTGAAGCTGAAACTCCAATACTTCTGCCACCTCATGCGAAGAATTGACTCATTGGAAAAGACCCTGATGCTGGAAGGGATTGGGGGCAGGAGGAGAAGGGGACAACAGAGGATGAGATGGTTGGATGGCATCACCAACTTGATGGACATGAGTTTGAGTGAACTCCGGGAGTTGGTGATGGACAGGGAGGCCTGGCGTGCTGCGATTCATGGGGTCGCAAAGAGTCGGACAGGACTGAGCAAGTGAACTGAACTGAAACATTCTAAATAAAATATTACCAAAACAAGTCAAAAATGTATTTTATTTTTCTAAAATGTGTTTTAGAAAAGAATAATACATCATGACCAAGTGAACTTTGACCCTGGAATGCTAGAGTGGTTTAGCATTAGAAAAACTATAGTTTACCTCTCTTCGGAACATTATTTGACTAAGAGATTAAAAGCATATGACTTTCTCAGTTGATGTAAAAAAAGGTTTATAAAATTCAACACTTTCACCATTAAATTTGTTTTTAAATGAGAAGATAGAAATTTCTTTGATTATTGTTATCTATCAAGCAGTTTCAGCAACTGTTCTATTTAATGGCAAAGAACCCTAATAATGGATATTATTTGATAAGACAAGTATGCCTGCTATCAACTCCCCTGTTCACAGTTGTGCTAATGATTCAGCCAGTGCAGTAAGGTCAGAAAGGAAAGTAAGAGTTACAGGGGTTGAAAAGGAAAGAACAGAACTGTCCTGACTCATTGATATGTGTGTCCACCTGGATTCTAAATAATAATCTAAATAATCTAAACTGTTGTATGAATGTCAACATTTATTTAGCAAAGCTGTTGGATACAAAATAAATACATGAATTCAATTACATGTCTATTTATCAGTCATGTTAGAAAAGAAAAAAAAAATTTAGGGAGGCATCCTTTCCAGATTCCTGTAAGATGATAGCTGCATGGATACGTGCTCAGCAGCTAAATTGTGTCCAACTCTCTGCAACCCACCAGGCTCCTCTGTGCATGGGATTCTCCAGGCAAGGGTACTAGCGTGGTTTGCCATTTCCTTCTCCAGGGGATCTATCCAACCCAGAGATGGAAGCTTCGTCTCCTGCATTGGTAGGCAGATTCTTTACCACTGAGCCACCTGGGAAAGCTCCCTAGGATGATGGCTACTCCCTAAATATGAAGTTCTCTATACATTCTTCAAAAGGTGTAAAGATCAATAAGAGAGTTAATCTTAAGAGTTCTCATCACAAGGAGGATTTTTTTTACCCTTTTTTTCCTGTTTTTCTTGTATCTGTATGAGAAGATGGATGCTAGATGAATCTAAAGTGGTAATCATTTCACAGAATACATAAATCAAGCCATCATGCTGTATGCCTTAAACTTACACCGTGATGTTTGCCAATTATTTCTCAATAAAACTGGGAGGGAAATGTGGAATAACAAATAAATACAGTAAACACATCAAAAAGAAGAGCAAGTGAAACAGTCCAAAAAGGCACGTCTGCATTGTAACTAGAACACTACCAATGTCAATTCACACGTCAGGGAGGAAATGAACGTACAGAACCAGCAGACCCCGCTGCAGGGCCCGCAGTGGCGCAGAGTCCAGTGAAAACGACAGGATGAGGAGACTGAAGTGGGGTTCCTCGTGGTGGCGGAAGACCCCAGTAAAAACATCACAGCCAGGAGGAAAGCATCTCCCTTAGGACGTGGGACCTCTCAGAGCAGCTCTGAGCCCAGGTGGACTTGGCTACGAAATAATCAGAAGGAAAAATGCTTGAAAGTGGAGGGTCGGGGGATCAGCATGAGAGTGTACCAGTTCTGAGTGAAGAGTGGGGCTTGGAAGTGGGAGGCGTCTTTTGAAGAAGTGAAGAAATAAAGAAAAAGCAGTGGAACCTAAAGTTCTTGCAGAAACAAGGGCGTCATGCAACTGGAAGATACACTCCCTTTTTTGGCACCGAAACATAAGATCTGCGTTTTGCTGTACCAACAGAGCACCTTCTTGTATTCAAAAACCTAGTAACACAACTCCTCGCTCACCCCACAGATGCTTGTGCTATTGGGGATCAAGAAAAACCAAAATGAACAGGAGTAGGCAGGCAACCTCCACACGAAGTTGCTATAAGAACACAGTGAGAATCCAAATTTATCTAACAGTAAAAAATTTGGATTCAATCCCTGATCCAAGAAGATCCCACATGTCACGGAACAGCCAACCCCGAGCCCCACAACTATTAAGAGTGTGCTCTAGAGTTCAGGAACTGCAAGTACTCAGTACTCAGTACTGAGCCCATGTACTGCAACTCTGGAAGTGGTAGCTGCAGTTGCTCCATCCGTGATCCCTTGAAGTTCTCATTTTACCTTTTTACAACTTCATGATTAGCACATTTTTACCTAATTGACTTTTATATTAACTTTTTCATGTTCAAATAATCTGTATATATACTGTTTCCTGGCTAGACGCTGACTACCCTGGCTAACTTAAGTAGAAAAGGAATTTATTGAAATGTTGCTGAAACCGTTTACGACAGATTGGGACTTGAACCTGTTAGGTAGTTAGAATAGGGAAAAGGAGTCCAGAATAGCAGTGGCTAAAAGACAAGGAAGGGAAAAGCCCACGAAAATAGAACAAAGGTAGGTCAAAGGAAGGTTCAAGGACCAGAGTGAGGACTTCAGGTAGAACAAACAGCACTCTTGGCTGGCCCAATTTGCATAGGGCAGGCCCAGCAAGAGGAAGAAATATATAAAAGGGGGAGCCAAAGCACCCCCCCCACGTGCCTGTGCCCACTTGCTCTCTCTCTCTCTCTGCCCCCCTCTCTCCTGCATGTGTGAGCTCTTTCTCTTTCTCTCTCTCCCGCACGCTGGGGCTCTTGGGTCGACATGCTCTCATACCTGGAGGATGGATTCTTCTGCCATTTTCTAAATAAAATAGAGCTGTAACACTGATTTGTCTTAGAGCTATAACACGGTTTGTCCAAGACCCGAGAGCTGTGACGCGCCGAGGGCTTTAATGTCCCTTGCTCCAAATCTTTGTTGTGACCAGTCAGAACTGAGGAGCATACACTCGCCTGACAAACCCATGTGCTGGGACTCAAACCCAGCCAAAACCCACAGTACCATCACAGAAAGAATTCAGTGAGAGACAAAGTGATAGGTAAGAAGTGGATTTATTCAGATTCAGAGAGAAGTACACTCCGCAGATAGAGTGTGGGCCATCGCAGGGGGCGAGTGCAGTTGCGAGTGTGGCATGGTTAGTTTTTATAAGGCTGGGTAATCTCATATGCTAATGAGTGGCATAATGATTCCAGCTAGTTTTGGGAAGGGGGTGAAGATTTCCAGGATTTGGGCCACCACCCAAGTCTATTGACAGTGACTTGGAGCTGTCAAGGCACCACTGGGTGGGTCATTTCACTTGCTGATTGAGGATCAAGGTCTAGTCTTGTCTGCCATCTTGGTCCCATTTGATTCTAATTGGTTTATGTTGTGTCCTTGGGCTATGTCATTCTTTCAAAAGTTGTGCCCTTCCCCTTTCCCTCCTGTTAAATTACTAGGTAGGAACTTCCCCAGTGGCTCAGTGGTTAAGAGTCTGCCCACCAGGGCAGGAGACACAAGAGACTCATGTAAAGGAAATGGCAACCCACTCCAGTATTCTTGCCTGGGAAACCCCATGGACAGGGGAACCTGGCAGGCTACGGTCCATGGGGTTGCAAAAAGTCAGATACGACTGAGTGACTAAACAAGAACAGAGACTTCTCTAGTGGTCCAGTGGCTAAGACTTCACGCTTTCAGTGCAGGGGCCCTGGGTTCAGTCCCTGGTCAGGGAACTGTATCCTACATCAGTTCAGTTCAGTTCAGTCGCTCAGTTGTGTCCTACTCTCCGCGATCCCATGGACTGCAGCACACCAGGCCTCCCTGTCCATCACCAACTCCTGGAGTCTATCTACATGCCACAGTTAAATGCCCCACATGTCACAACTAAGACCCAGTGCGCCTAAATAAAAAAGAAAATATTTTTTTAAAAAGAAAGATCAGACTTTAAAAAAGAAAGAAATGTTACTGGGTAGCTCATCAGAGGAGGATGGCTAGAGATCCAGCCTTACAAAGGCAGGAAGCCCAGCCACATTCACTCTAAAGTAATATGTTGAATGAACTCTTGCTACTGGGGCCTTCAAAGTGCTGCATCTACTCCCACGATCACAAATCCCAAAATACAGAAGGTTATGAACAGAGAGTAAGGTTTCCTCTGGACATAGGCAAGGACAGGACAATAGGGGCTTTAAAGCTACATTTTGAGACAGTCACTTAGATCCATTCCTCCAAAACCCATTTCTCAAACACTTCCTCATGCTGGGCATTAAAAAGAAACAAAAATAAATGACATGAATCCTGTCTCAAGAAACTTAAAATCTATACCAATGTTTCTGAAGATGAGAATTTGTAAAAATTATCTGGGGTGCTAGGTAAAAATATCCCTCCCCCAGAGATTCTGAATCATTCAGGCTGGTGTGGAACTACATGGTACTGTCGACTAAATAAGATGTCCAATTTGAGAGTAGCAAGATGAGTTTTATTTGGAGCAAAATGGAGGCAGCAACCTCAGATAGCTGAGAGACTGCTCCAAAGAGGCAGTGGGACAAGGTCAATATATAAGGATTTGGTGAAGGGGGAACTCAATACAATACCATTAAGCATTCATTTAACAGAAGATTTTCTGCTAGTCAGGAGGATCTAATGTCACCATGAAGGGATTTAGTGCTTTTCTAGATATGAGGAGATGCAAGGATTGGGATCATAAAGTCAGTTCCTAAAAATATCCAGCTATCTAAAGACTGGTCCCAGCAGATTCCCTGGAGCACAGTGTGTCTCACTCCACCTTGAACCCCCTCAGGGGAACAGCTGCGGCACCAGGGTTCAGTCTCCTCAACTCCGGGAGTCGGTGATGGACAGGGAGACCTGGCATGCTGCAGTCCATGGGGTCGCAGAGAGTAGGACACCACAAGCAGATGGCAAATGCCCTTGTTGTTCAGTCACTGGCGATGCTCTTGGCAAGTGGCCATTTGTAGTTGACAATACATACTTTTGCTATTGAGTAAAATTTGTGTGCCCAACACACAGTGAATCCAAATAAACCAAATCACTGGTGGTTGGAGCAGAGGAAGGTTTATTGCAGGGCCAAGCAAGGAGGTGGGTGACTTGTGCTCAAAAACTCCAATCTCCCCAATTATTTGGGAAGCTAAGTTTCTTTAGGCAAAATCTGGGGTGAAGGCTATAGGATGTGTGACTTTCTTCTGATGTGTTGGTGGTGAGGTAACAGGGTGATGCTGGAGGAATCTTGTGCTCATTCTGAAGTTACCACCTGGGTGGTAGGAAAGGCCTGGGTGAAGGCCTTAGTTCTGCAGAAGAATTTAAAGATATTGTTATGTATATTCCTTGAGGATAGTTCCTTGAGGAACTCAAAAGACATGAGTTTGAGTAGACTCCGGGAGTTGGTGATGGACAGGGAAGCCTGGTGTGCTGCAGTCCATGGGGTTGCAAAGAGTCAGACATGACTGAGCGACTGGACTGAACTGAACTGAACTTGAGGAGAAACTAAGACCCCAAGGCTGCACTAGTGTTTCTTGCCTGCTCCTCTCTTGTTTCTGGATCCCCTCCCTTCCTTGATTAGCACTCATTGAACAAAAGGTTTTCTGCTAGTCAGGAGGATCTGATGTCACCATGAAGGGATTTAGTGCTTTTCTAGATAGGATGGACTGCAAGAATATCCAACCAGTCCATCCGAAAGGAAATTAGTCCTGAATATTCATTGGAAGGACTGATGCTGAAGCTGAAACTCCAATACTTTGGCCACCTGATTCAAAGAACTGACTCATTGGAAAAGACTCTGATGCTGGGAAAGATTGAAGGTGAGAGGAGAAGGGGATGACAGAGGATGAGATGTTTGGATGGCATCACCGACTCAATGGACATGAGTTTGAGTAAACTCTGGGAGTTGGTGATGGACAGGGAGGCCTGGCATGCTGCAGTCCATGGGGTCACAAAGAGGTGAACACCAGTGAGCGACTGAACTGAACTAAACTGACTAATAACTTTGTCACTGAGCTCAAACTCACTCTGCTCACCACACAACAGCCGATAAAACCAGAGATTAGGTGTTGAGGCAAAGAAAACAACTTTATTTGGGAAGCCAACTGACTGAGAAGATCACAGACTAATGTCTCAAAATAACTATCTTTTAAAAAAATTGTTTATTTTTGTCTGCGCTGGGTCTTTGTTGCTTCGTGGGCTTTCTCTAGTTACGGCAACAGGTTTCTCATTGTAGTGATTTCTCTTGTTGCGGAGCATGGCCTCTAGAGCGCATGGGCTCAGTAGCTGCATTGCATGGGCTCAGTAGTTGCAGTGTGTGGGCTCCATATTTGCAGCTTGTGGGCTCAGTAGTTGAGGCTCCCAGGCTCTAGAGAGCAGGCTCAGTAGTGGCGGTTCATGGGCTTACTTGCTCCTTGGCGTGTGGGATCTTTCCAGACCAGGGATCAAATTCATGTCTCCTGCATTGGCAGGCAGATTCTTTACCAATGAACCACAAGGGAAACCCATCAAAATAACCCATCTTGTCAGGGTCTGAATGCCAGTTTCTTTTATAGGACAAAGAGGGAGAGGAGATGAGGAAGCAAAGTAAAATGGCCATTCATCTTGCAAAACAGGAGTGTGAGCCCGTGAAATTCACTTAGTCGTGTCCGACTCTTTGTGACCCCATGGACTATACAGTCCATGGACTTCTCCAGGCAAGAATACTGGAGTGGGTAGCCTTTCCCTTCTCCAGGGGATCTTCCCAACCCAGGGATAGAACCCAGGTCTCTCGTAATGCAGGTGGGTTCTTTACCAGCTGAATCACAAGGGAAGCCCCCAAATCTCCTTCCTTTTGTTCAGTGAAA
Source organism: Redunca redunca (assembly GCA_006410935.1). Classification (NCBI taxonomy): domain Eukaryota; kingdom Metazoa; phylum Chordata; class Mammalia; order Artiodactyla; family Bovidae; genus Redunca; species Redunca redunca. The sequence goes on from SJYQ01000971.1 coordinate 59,159, forward strand.
GTGAAAGTCACTCAGTCGTGACCAACTCTTTGTGACCCCATGGACTGCAGCCTACCAGTCTCCTCTGTCCATGGAATTCTCCAGGCCAGAATACTGGAGTGGGTAGCCGGTCCCTCTCCAGGGAATCTTCCCAATGGAGGGATAGAACCCAGGTCTCCTGCATTGCAGGCAGATTCTTTACCAGCTGAGCCACCAGGGAAGCCCAAGAATACTGGAGTAGGTAGCATATCCCTTCTCCAGGGGATCTTCCTGATGCAGGCAGTGATCAAACCAGGGTTTCCTGCATTGCGGGCAGATTCTTTACCAACTGAGCTATCAAGAAAGTCACAAAATAGGAAGGATGTGTTAATTTCTTCTTTTCTGCAGCCATTCACAAGTGGGTGGGATCAGATTGTTTCTAACAAAGACACTTTAGTCTAACAATCAAGTAGAGGGCCAAGGTTCCCTGGGGCAGGCTATTATGTATGATTAAAACAACAAAAGCAATGAAAGGCAAAGGTTAAACTCAGAGAAACAGTTCCAACATGGAGTCAGAATTGGCTTTTCCCTGTAGCATCAGTTCAGTTCAGTCGCTCAGTCCTGTCCGACTCTTTGCAACCCCATGAATTGCAGCACCCCAGGCCTCCCTGTCTATCACCAACTCCCGGAGTTCACTCAGACTCACGTCCATCGAGTCAGTGATGCCATCCAGCCATCTCATCCTGGGTCATCCCCTTCTCCTCCTGCCCCCAATCCCTCCCAGCATCAGAGTCTTTTCCAATGAGTCAACTCTTCGCATGAGGTGGCCAAAGTACTGGAGTTTCAGCTTTAGCATCATTCCTTCCAAAGAAATCCCAGGGTTGATCTCCTTCAGAATGGACTGATTGGATCTCCCTGCAGTCCAAGGGACTCTCAAGAGTCTTCTCCAACACCACAGTTCAAAAGCATCAATTCTTCGGCATTCAGCCTTCTTCACAGTCCAACTCTCACATCCATACATGATTACTGGAAAAACCATAGCCTTGAGTAGACGGACCTTAGTCAGCAAAGTAATGTCTCTGCTTTTGAATAT
>SJYQ01000971.1:73589-105277 GCA_006410935.1 Redunca redunca
AAATTTTATTAGATTTAATTAAGTAGTTTTTTAAGTAATTAAGTAAAATATTTTAAAAGACTTTAACTTGAAGTATAGTTAGTTGATTTGCAATGTTATGTTAATTTCTGCTACAGAGTAAAGTAATTTCAGTTATCCATGCATGCACGTGTGCTCAGTCAGTTCAACCATATCCAACTCTTTGTGATCCTGTGGACTGCAGCCTGCCAGTCTCCTCTGTCCATGGAATTTTCCAGGCAAGAATACTGGAGTGAGTTGCCATGCCCTCCTCTAGGGGGTCTTCCTGACCCGAGGATCACACCCGTGTCTCCTGCACTGCAGGCAGAGTCTTTGCCGCTGAGGCCACCAGGAAAACCCCAGTTATATACATACATACACATAATTATTTTTTATATTCTTTTCCATTATGAAGCTTCCCTGATGGCTCAGCTGGTAAAGAGTGTGTCTGCAATATGGAAGACCCAGGTTTGATCCCTGGGTGGGGAAGATCCCCTGGAGAAGGAAATGGCAACCCGCTCCAGTATTCTTGCCTGGAGAGTTCCATGGACAAAGGAGCCTGCCCGGCTGTAGTCCATGGAGTCACAAAGAGTCGGACAGGACTAAGTGACTAACACTTTCGCTTTCACTGTCCATCATGGCTTGTTACAGAATATTGAATATAGTTCCCTGTGATATTAAGTCGGACCTTGTTGTTTATCCATCCTCTGTATAGTAGTTTGCATCTGCTAATCCCAAACTCCCACTCTGTCCCTCTCCCACCCCCCACCTCTTATTGGAAACCACAAGTCTGTCCTGTTTACCTGTGAGTCTATTGATAGGTAAGTTCATTTATCGTGTTTTAGATTCCACATATAAGTGATATTGTACTGTATTTGTCTTTCTCTGTCTGACTTAGTGTGATGATCTCTAGGTCCGTCCACGTTGCTGAGGCGGTCTTATTGCACTCCTGCTGCGGCCGAGTAATGTTCCATTGTATGTATGTGCCACGCTTTTATCCATTCCTCTGTTGATGCGTTTAGGGTGTTTCCATGTCTTGGCTACTGTGAACAGTGCTGCTGTGAACACAGGGGGATGTATAGCTTTTTGATTTATAGTTTTGCCTGGATATATGCCCAGGAGAGGGATTGCTGAATCAGTTTCTTGAGGAAACTCCATACTGTTTTCCATAGTGACTGCAACAACTTGCATTAATGAAATATTTCAGAAGACTTTTTTTTTACCTTATTGTGAGAGCATTTGACATGAGATCTATCCACATAACAATTTTTAAGTGTATATTACACTATTGATGAGTATAGGAAGATTCTGTTTTAGATAACAAGTGAAAGAAACCCTTAGAAAGACTCAAGATGGAAGAGTCAGACGTCAAAATTTGGTGATTTTGTAACTCTGGCCCTGCATCTGGGCCTGTGGATTTTTTAAAAGCCATCCATCCCTGGGGAAAAGAAAAGAAAAGAAAACCTGGGGGTTATCTGCATTGAGAAGCTCCGACTCCAAAACCCGAGTCCCTTGACAAGCAAGCTCGCTCCTGCAGCCATGCAGAGCTCTCTGGTTTTCACTCCTCTGGTGGAGCTGTTGGTTTATTGGCAGATGGTATAGCAGTGAAAATGCAGCCAAATGGGACAGAAGTAAAATCAATGAAAAATACCAAATCAATCTCTCCAAAAGAGATTTCCTTTTTACTCTAGTAAATGTGATTCAGGATATTTAAATAAAAACCACTAAAACAAAATATTTGCAATAGGTGTGCTACATTTGAGGGTTTTAGGAACACAGCAAACCTGGCTATGGCTAGAATGAAAAACACTTTACAGCCTTTTTGTAGAAGCTGGTCAGCTCGCTCTTTAGAGAGATGAAGAAAAAAGACAACACATTTTACCAGCTCTGTCTTCCTAAATAGCTTTCTAGTATGCAATTAATTAGAAAGCTTTATTTAAATGTAAATTGAGTGGGTCAGTGTGGAGAGGTAAATCAATACCCATCAGATTAAAGATAAGGAAAAGAAACGGAATGACCTATATATTCAGAATGTTTTGAAAGAATGATCGTTTGTCTTTTATGCTCAGTGCTAGAGAAATTGGCTGAAAGTTGGCAAAATAACTGCTGGGAAACCGTAAAACTGCCTGTCTAAAATCTGTTCTCTTCTGTGGTTTTTTGGGCTAGGCCAACAGCCCTGCTGTTCCCATCAGCGTGCTGTGAGCCACAAACCTCTCACAGCCCATCACAGGCTGAGGGCAGTCACAAGTGCCCTGGCAAGTAGCTTCTTCACCTGGATCCAACGTGAGGACAGGGATCAGATGATGGAGGGTAACAGTTCCTATGATGTTTCCCCTAGAGATTGAAAAAAATCTGCTATCTGCAAAGAGCCACTTCATCTAAAAAGTTATGAACAAGCATGAAGAGGCTTTCCTGTGAAGGGAGCTGATTTCTTCTTGCAAAATGCATTCTCTGGATGTTTGCTTTTTAAGAAACAACTGTGTTAAATAACACTATTACGGAACCAGGCTTGGGTTGCTCACCCGTGTGCCATACAGCCAATCTGTTGACACCGGGCGGTGGTGAAGGGAGGTGTGGCATTTACTGTAAGATGCCAACACCAGAATAGGTGGCTCACGCTCTCAAACCCTGAATTCCCCTGACTTTTTAATGGCAAAGTGTGGGGGAGGAGGGCCAGTGTGCATCCCAGGGTGTGTGACCAGCTCGTGCACAGTTCTCTGACTGGTTGATGGGGAGGTAACAGGATGATGTCCTAGGGGATTACATATCAATTCTCAGGTGCCAGTAGGTCTGGGGGCTCATAGTCATCAAGTAATTAGTCACTTTTCCTTTGGTAGGAGTTTCGAATCTGTAAAACAACTCAGGAAATGTGGGCAGCTCCTGTTATCTAGGTCCTTCAAGGGGAGCCAGAGCAGAGGATATTGGGGAGGGGTCTGTCCCAGGAAGACCTCATAGGGTTGTGCTCAGTTACCACATGTCAATAAAATGCCAGAGATGAGCTTTACTAGTTTTAAAGTAGCCAGTTTCCAGTCATCTAAAGGCAGGTTTGCTATAATTCCCCGCAAATATTTTTATCAAGCATTTGTCAAAATATTGTGGAATAATATACGGAAAGAACATACACAGTCAACAGAGGAAAACGGTAAGCAGGCAGGGTCTAAATTTTTTTTCCAAACTCTAAAGTTTTCCCCTCTTGGTACAGGAAGTTGGAAAAGGAACTAAAAATAAAGCAGAGTTTTCGTTTAATTACTGACAGGCAACCAGGGGTTTTTGTTTTTTTTTTTTCTTACTTCTGGAATATTCCATTCCCTATTGGCAAAACATACTTCATAACAAAAGCAGAAACAGAAGAGATGTACCACGAAAACAACGCCGACATTAAGTTCAAACGCTCCCTTCTAAAACACTAGGTACCTGTTTGGTCTCTCCCATAATGCAAGCTTTATTTCAGGTAAAGCACTCAGCTCCATGGAGCTCCTTGCAGAAGGACCGGGTTCCTTCCAATTGTTGGTGTCAGGCAGGAGAAACAGGGCCAGAGGCAGGTTGAGCTGAGGTCAGGTCCTTAGAGGTGCCAAAGCCTGGTTCTGAAGAGCAGAAATGGGGCTGGGTGGAGGTCAGAACATGAGTCAATAGCCAGAGACACCAAGTTCAAACCAGGACAAGCCAAACCCAGCGTCTTGGGGGCAAATCTAAGGACACATCAGGCAAGGATAGATGAACAGGCAAATCAAAGGAGAAGAAGGAACATGTGAAATAAGTGTGGCTAGATCAGCACAGATGTTGTGTTTAGCATCAGGGCCTCTTCCCTACAAGACAGCTTCTACTGATATTAAAGGAACGGCACTCTGAAAAGGAACGGCACTCTGAAACCATCAGAGAAGGAAACAAAAGCAGTGAGCAGAAGATGGAGGCTTGGTTTTGCACCAGCAGGCACGCCAAGGAAGACCTGCGAGAAACACACAAAACTAAAGACTGACGTCACTGTTGTTAGAACGGTAAGTCACGCGCAAGCAGACCGCAGAACCCTTGAAATACAAAGACAGATGTAATATCCATCCAATAATCCACTCATTAGGATATTTATTGAGAACCCACAGCCGGGCACTGCACTGAAAACTGGGGCTAAAAGGTTAAACAAGGGAGGGTTTCCCTGGTGGTCCAGCGGTTAAGAATCCACTTTCCAGTGCAGAGGATGATTGTTCGATCTGTGGTCTGAGAGGATACCACGTGCCAAGGAGCAACGGAGTCTATGTACCACAGCTCCTGAGCCCACAGTCTAGAGCCTGAGCTCTGTAACAAGAGAAGGCACCCCCGTGACAAGCCCGAGAGTAGCCCCCTGCTTATCATAACTAGAGAAAGCCTTCACACAGCATCAAAGACCCAGCACGGCCAAATAGAAATTCATAATTTTTTTTTAAAGTTAACAAGAAAGTTCCCTGGTGGTCTAGTGGTTAAGATTCTCGGCTTTCCTTGCTGTGGGCCCAGGTTCAATCCCTGGTCAAGGAACTGAGAAGGTGCATGGTGCGGCCAGAAAAAAAATTTTAAACGTTATAATATAGTCTGTGCTCCCCAGAAATTCAGAGACAGCCAAGTAAACAAGCAATTCCAAAAACAGTGAGATGAAGATACTGCAAGAGGAAATTATGGGGTGTTAAGATGGAAGGAGAATGGAAGGTTTCCGAAGGAGATGAAATCTAAGCTGAGGACTGGAGGAGAGATACAGGGGGATTTCTCTCCTTACTTGAGTACTGTGCTTAATTATTCCCCAGACCTAAAAACTTCAGAAGCAACACAAAAGGAGACAAAGAAATGAAGGCCCCCAGGACAGTATCCAGCTGCAAGGAATGCTTCCAGAATCTTGGCTCTCTGTTCACCGAGGCTGGAGCAGAAATGTGAAGACAGAGTTACCGAGGAGAAATAAAGAGTGGCTTGATTTCTTTGCCAGGCAAAGGCAGAACACAGTGGGTTCCAGAACTGTGTCCCCTCCCTGGGAAACAGGGAGAGGTCTCATGTCAGGCAGCCAGGTGTGATGAGAATCAAAGCAGTAACAGTCTTGCCTGCTTTCTTCTGCAAAGTTTCAAAAGGGTGGGGTTGCTGACAGGATTAGGGTGTGTGAAGCCTAATCTCAGGTCTGCTAGTCTTGATGAGCTTCCCTATTCTTACCTCAGGTGGTTTCAGGGATGCTGGCTTCCCTTGTAGCTCTGTCAGTAAAGAATCCTGCAATGCAGGAGACACAGGTTCAATCCCTGGGTCAGGAAGATCCCCTGGAGAAGGGAATGGCAACCCCCTCCAATCCCATGCACAGAGGGGTCTGGTGAGCTACACTCCATGGGGTCCCAAGAGTCAGACAAGACTTAGTCACTAAACCACCAAGGTCATGGAGGCTAAATGAAGGCTGGTGGCTCAGACAGTAAAGCCTACAATGCGGGAGGCCTGGGTTCGGAAGATCCCCTGGAGAAGGAAATGGCACCCCACTCCAGTACCCTGGCCTGGAAAATCTCATGGACAGAGGAGCCTGGTAGGCTACAGTCCATGGGGTCGCAAAGAGTCGGACACGACTGAGTGACTTTACTTTACTGTCATCAAAGAAATGGGAAACACAGAAAGGCTTTGTGCCTGGGAGCCCCACAGGGCCCTGCTTGGCATAAGGGGTGACTAGCAAAGGATGTTTCTCAAAATACTGAAAATACACATGTGGAGAGCTTATGTCAAACCTTTAGTTAGCTCAGTCAGGAGGGAACCACCAGAATGACAAAATGATTCCAAGGCTGAGTCAAGAAACAGACGTACCTGTGTGCTTAGTTGCTCAGTCGTGTCCAACTCTTTGCAACCCCACGGACTGTAGTCCACCAGGCTCCTCTGTCCACGGGATTCTCCAGGCAAGAGTGCTGGAGGGAGTAGCCGTGCCTTCCTCCAGGGGAATACCATCCGAGCCACCAGGGAAGTCCAGATGCACCTACAGTAAAGAAAACAAGACCAGAATAAAGTTATCAATTTAGATGCAAAACTCAGTACCTACAAGGCAATAAGCTATCATTTTAGGGTTATTTTCTCTCATAAGCAGAAATTGTTTGCATTGCTCTTGGACAAAAAGTTATTTTTAACTTTTTTTTTAACATGTAACTTCTAATTTTTGTTGTAAAATGCCTGGGCCCTATTCATTGGTAAATAGCAAGTTAAAGATACTTGCCTAGAGTCAGATAATCCTGAGATTAGGATTATTAAAATGAGATTATTAAGTGATGCTCTAGCATAACAATACAAATCATGCCAAAATGATCTGGAGAACTTTTTTTAGAGTAACCTCCTCAAAATTTTAGCCTCTGAAATTTACCAACTGTGAAGACATGCTATGAGGAAAGTTGTGACTACATTTGGTCTCCACAAATATCGTAACTACTAAATAATAGTTTTTTTCATTGTATTAGTAATAGTAAAATAGATTGTTTTTCTAGTTGAGCTATTTCAAATCTTAACAGATGATGCTGTAAAAGTGTTGCACTAAATATGCCAGCAAATTTGGAAAACACAGCAGTGGCCACAGGACTGGAAAAGGTCAGTTTTCATTCCAATGCCAAAGAATGTTCAAACCACCACACAATTGCCCTCATCTCACACTCTAGCAAAGTAATCCTCAAAATTCTCTGAGCCAGGCTTCAATAGTACGTAAACCAAGAACTTCCAGATATCCAAGCTGGATTTAGAAAAGGCAGAGGAATCAGAGATCAAATTGCCAACATCCATTGGATCATCGAAAAAGCAAGAGAGTTCCAGAAAAACATCTACTTCTGCTTTATTGACTACAGCAAAGCCTTTGACTTTGTGGATCACAACAAGCTGTGGAAAATTCTTCAAGAGATGGGAATACTAGACCACCCTACCTGCCTCCTGAGAAATCTGTATGCAGGTCAGAAGCAACAGCTAGAACTGAACATGATACAAGAGACTAGGTGCAAATCAGGAAAGGAGTATGTCAAGACTGTATATTGTCACCCTGCTTATTTAACTTATACGCAGAGTACATCATGCAAAATGCCAGACTGAATGAAGCATAAGCTGGAATCAAGATTGCCTGAAGAAATATCAATAACCTCAGATATACAGATGATACCACCCTTATGGCATAAAGCGAAGAAGAACTAAAGAGCCTCTTCATGAAAGTGAAAGAGGAGCGTGAAAAACATGGCTTAAAATTCAACATTCAAAAAACTAAGATCATGGCATTTGGTCCCGTCACTTCATGGCAAACAGATGGGGAAACAGTGGAAACAGTGACAGATTTTATTTTGGGGGGCTCCAAAATCACTGCAGATGGTGACTGCAGCCATGAAATTAAAAGATGCTTACTCCTTGGAATAAAAGTTATGACCAAGCTAGACAGCATATTAAAAAGCAGAGACATTACTTTGCTAACAAAAGTCCATCTAGTCAAGGCTGTGGTTATTCCAGCAGTCTCTATGGATGTGAGAGTTGGACTATAAGAAAAGCTGAGTGGTAAAGAATTGATGCTTTTGAACTATGGTGTTAGAGAAGACTCTTGAGAGTCCCTTGCACTGCAAGGAGATCCAACCAGTCCGTCCTAAAGGAGATCAGTCCTGAATATTCATTGGAAGGACTGATGCTGAAGCTGAAACTCCAATACTTTGGCCACCTGATGTGAAGAACTGACTCATTGGAAAAGACCCCGATGCTGGGAAAGATTGAAGGCAGGAAGAGAAGGGGACGACAGAGGATGAGATGGTTGGATGGCATCACAGACTCGATGGACATGAGTCTGAGCAAGCTCCAGGTGTTGGTGATGGCCAGGGAAGCCTGGCATGCTGCAGTCCATGGGGTCGCAAAAAGTCAGGCATGATTGAGCAGCTGAACCGACTGAACTGAACGGAAGGAATAAAAACGATGACAGCCATCTATGTTCCCACCACTCTTTTTTTTCTTCCCCGGCCCCTGCCCCAGCACTGTTTTTACATTTGTTTTCTCACTGAATCACCTCACCAGTCCCATGCGGTAGGTTTTATCCTATTTAATTTCTGTCGTTGAGGAAACAAAGGAGCACAGAAAATAAGCAACTTGCCCCAAGTATAAATTAGTAAAGCTGTTTGGGAGGGCATTTGGCGGTATGAATCCAAATTTCAAATATATGTACGTATCTTTCGCCCCAGTTAATTCTCCTTTAGAATCTACCCTAGAGAGATGTTTGCTGTTCAGTACAGTAGTGTTTATATTAGCAAAGGAGCAGGAAGAAAGGGAGGGAAGGGAAGAGAAGGAGAAAAGAACAAATCTATGAGTCATCAAAGAGAAGTGGTTACATAAATTATGATATATCCATATTATGGAATATTAAACAACCTTAAAAATGAATGAGGTAAACCCATTCTTTTTATTGAAGTATAGTGAAAGTAAGTAAAGTCGCTCAGTCGTGTCCGACTCTTTGTGACCCCCATGGACTGTACCCCACCAGGCTCCTCTATCCATGGGATTCTCCAGGCAAGAATACTGGAGTGGGTTGCCCTTTCCTTCTCCAGGGGATCTTCCCAACTCAGGGATCAAACCCAGGTCTCCCGCATTGCAGGCAGACGCTTTAACCTCTGAACCACCAGGGAAGCCCTTACTGAAGTTAGTTGATTTATAGTACTGTCAGTCTCAAGTGTGCAGCAAAGTGATTCAGCCATATTTTTTTCAGACTCTTTTCCATTACAGGTTATTAGGTAGGTAGGTTTAGTTGCTAAGTTGTGTGTGACTTTTGAGACCCTACAGACTGTAGCCCACTAGGCTCCTCTGTCCATGGGATTTCCCAGGCAGGAATGCTGGAGTGGGTTGTCTTTTCCTTCTCCAGGGGATCTTCCTGACCCAGGGATCGAACCCAGGTCTCCTGCATTGCAGGCAGCTCTTTACCAACTGAGTCACCAGGGATTGCAAGATAGTCCCTTGTGCTGTACTATAAATCCTTGTTCCTTGTCTATTTTACAGATAATGATGTGTATCTGTTAATCCCATGCTCCTAGTTTATCCCTCCTTCATCTTCCCCTTCTGTAACCATGTTTGTTTTCTATGTCAGTGAATCTCTTTGTTTTATAAATAAATTCATTTGTATTGTTTTTTAAATTCTACCTATAAGTGATATCATATAATATTTGTCTTTATCCACCTTACTTCATTTTTGATGATGTCTGTCCGTGTTGCTGCAAAGGGCAATATTTCATTCTCCTTTTGGGCTAATATTTCATTTTATGTATATACCACATCTTCTTTATCCATTCATCTGTTGATGGACATTTAGGTTGCTTCCATGACTTAGCTATTGTAAATAGTTCTGTTATGAACACTGGGGTGCATGTATTTTTTCAAATTGGAGTTTTTGTCTTTTCCAGATGTATGCCCAGGAATGGGATTGCTGGATCATATGGTAGCTCTACTTTAAGGAACCTCCATACTGTTCTCCATAGAGTGACTGTATTCTGCCCATTTTTTGATTAGACTGTTTGGTATTTCTGATATTGAGTTGTGTGAACTGTTTGTATATTTTAGAAATTGAGCCCTTGTTGATCACCATGTTTGCAAATATGTTGTTTTTTCATCTTGTTTATGCTGAGATAAACCTATTCTTACCTCCAAGATATTTTGCTCAGGGAAAAATGCAATTTGCAGAATAATGCATTCATGTAAAGTACAATGTGCTTTTGAAAGGCTGGACAGGACATACATCAACAGTTGATGGTGGTTACCTAAGGCCGAGGGAGCAGAATGGGGGAAGTGGAAGAAGATAAGAGTGGGACGAGGAGAGCCTTCCCTTTCATTCTATACTTATGTATGTCTGGAACCATTTATAATAGAGATTGATTGTTTCAGTTTAGTTTAGTTCGCTCAGTCGTGTCTGACTCTTTGCGACCCCATGAATCGCAGCACGCCAGGCCTCCCTGTCCATCACCAACTCCTGGCATTCACTCAGATTCATGTCCATCGAGTTGGTGATGCCATCCAGCCATCTCATCCTCTGTCGTCCCCTTTTCTTCCTGCTCCCAATCCCTCCCAGCATCAGAGTCTTTTCCAGTGAGTCAACTCTTCGCATAAGGTAGCCGAAGTACTGGAGTTTCAGCTTTAGCATCATTCCTTTCAAAGAACACCCAGGGCTGATCTCCTTTAGAATGTTTACACAATGTTAATTGACTGTTTACACAATGTTTAAAAAAAATAGTGGTCAGAGTTCAAGAAGAATAACTTGCAAGAGATTATCCACCTAGTAAAAGCAATTTAATGAAATGTTGAAATGTTAGTCACTCAGTCATGTCCAATGGGACCCCATGGACTGTAGCCCGCCAGGTTCCTGTGTCCATGGGATTCTCCAGGTAAGAATACTGGAGTGGGTAGCCATTCCCTTCTCCAGAGGATCTTCCCAACCCAGGGATCAAACCCAGGTCTCCTGAATTTCAGGCAGATTTCTTTACTCTCTGAGCCACCAGGGAAGCAATTTAAGTTACAATTCAAACTCAGGTCTGGCTGGCTTAAAAGCTATAGGCTTTAATAAATTATTCACCCAGCTGACCACCCATAGCTGCATCTACTCAGGGCTGTTATTGAGGACTTATCTACCATGTCAGTCGAGGAGAGATTTCCTTGAGACAAAGGATTAGGACCTGCTTTGCTTCTCCCAAGATGCTGGTGTTGTTTGTTTTCTTCTGAAACAATGAGAATTCTGGAACAGAACATAACAGGTTTTTATTTTGACCACCAAGAAATTCAACATCAAATCTAGCATCTAAATCCCATATTATGGTGAGTCCCTGGTGGCTCAGACAGTAAAGAATCTGCCTGCAATGCAGAAGACCCAGGTTCGATCTCTGGGTCAGGAAGATCCCTGGAGAAGGGAGTGGTGACAGAGGAGCCTGGAAGGCTATAGTCCACGGGGTCGCAAAGAGTCAGACATGACTGAGCAAGTAACACTACTGCTACCTTCAAGGTAAACATTCAGTTTCAGGCACAAAAGTCACACGTTTGTGGAGCTCACTCACCCCGGCTGCGTCAGCTACTGCCATGGCTGGAAGGGCAATCTGCCAGCCCCGGTGTGGCACCAGCCTTTGAAGAGACCAGCCACTTGGTAACAGGTTGACCATGCTGGACTGGTTCCACCTGAAAAGACAGAACTTCATCTTGCCTGGGATTCCACCTATGGATGTTGCTCTCCAGCCCTCAGTCCCTCAGGGTAGCATTACTATTCAAGGATTTAGAGGGCCTAATCCTCTGAAATGAAATCTCTCCAAACAGAATAGAACCTAGGACAGCAAAGGAAATGCAATTCACCATGAGAACCAATGAGACTCCCCCACGACCAAGAAGCCACTGGCTTGGCACTTCCCTGGTGGCACAATGGCTAAGATTCTGTGCTCCCAAGGCAGGAAGCCCAGGTTCAATCCCTGGTCATGGAACTAGATCTCACATGCCACAGTTCAGTTCAGTTCAGTCGCTCAGTCACGTCCCACTCTTTGTGACCCCGTGGACTGCAGCACGCCAGGCTTCCCTGTCCATCACCAACACTTGCAGCTTACTCAAACTCATTGAGTCGGTGATGCCATCCAACCATCTCATCCTCTGTGGTCCCCTTCTCCTGCCTTCAATCTTTCTCAGCATCAGAGTCTTTTCCAATGAATCAGTTCTTTGTATCAGGTGGCCAAAGAATTAGAGCTTCAGCTTCAGCATCAGTCCTTCTAATGAATATTCAGGATTGACTGGTTTGATCTCCTTGCAGTGCAAGGGACTCTCAAGAGTCTTCTCCAGCACCGCAGTTAGAAAGCATCAATTCTTCAGCGCTCAGCCTTCATTATGGTCCAACTCTCAGATCTGTACATGATTATGGCAAGTAGTAGTAGACAGACTACTTGACTAGACAGGCTTTTGTCAGTAAGGTAATGTCTCTACTTTTTAATATCCTGCCTAGGTTTGTCATAGCTTTTCTTCCAAGGAGCAAGTGTCTTTTAATTTCATAGCTGCAGTCACCATCTGTGGTGACTTTGGAGGGAATAAAATAACATCTGTCACTGTTTCCATTGTTTTCCCATCTATTTGCCATAAAGTGATGGGAATGGATGCCATGATCTTACTTTTTTAAATGTTGAGTTTTAAGCCAGCTTTTCTCACTCTCCTCGTTCACTTTCATCAGGAGGCTCTTTAGTTCCTCTTCACTTTCTGCCATAAGGGTGGTGTCATCTGCATTTCTGAGGTTATTGGTATTTCTCCCAGCAATCTTGATTCTAGCTTGTGCTTCTTCCAGCCCAGCGTTTCTCATGATGTACTCTGCACAGAAGTTAAATAAGCAGGGTGACAATATACAGCCTTGACACACTCCTTTCCCGATTTGGAACCAGTCTGTTGTTCCATGTCTGGTTCTAACTGTTGCTTCTTGACCTTCATACAGATTTCTCAGGAGGCAGGTAAGATGGTCTGGTATTCCCATCTCTTGAAGAATTTTCTAGTTTGTTGTGATCCACAAAGTCAAAGGTTTTGGCATAGTCAATAAAGCAGAAGTAGATGTTTTTCTGGAACTCTCTTGCTTTTCTGATGATCCAACAGATGTTGGCAATTTGATCTCAGATTCCTCTGCCTTTTCTAAATCCAGCTTAAACATGTGGAAGTTCTTGGTTCACATACTGTGGAAGCCTAGCTTGGAGAATTTTGAGCATTACTTTACCAGCGTGTGAGATGAATGCAATTGTGTGGTAGTTTGAATATTCTTTGACATTGCCTTTCTTTGGGATTGGAATGAAAACTGGCCTTTTCCAGTCCTGTGGCCCCTGATGCATTTTCCAAATTTGCTGGCATATTGAGTGCAACACTTTCACAGCATCATCTTTTAGGATTTGAAATAGCTCACCTGGAATTCCATCACCTCCACTAGCTTTGTTCGTAGTGATGCTTCCTAAGGCCCACTTGACTTCGCATTCCAGGATGTCTAACTCTAGGTGAGTGATCACACCATCGTGGTTATCTAGGTCATGAAGATCTTATTTGTATAATTCTTCTGTGTATTCTTGCCACCTCTTCTTAATATCTTTTGCTTCTATTCAGTTCAGTTCAGTTGCTCAGTTGTGTCTGACTCTTTGCGACCCCATGAATCGCAGCACGCCAGGCCTCCCTGTCCATCACCAACTCCCAAAGTTCACTCAGACTCACGTCCATCGAGTCAGTGATGCCATCCAGCAATCTCATCTTCTGTTATCCCCTTCTCCTCCTGCCCCCAATCCCTCCCAGCATCAGAGTCTTTTCCAATGAGTCAACTGTTCACATAAGGTGGCCAAAGTACTGGAGCTTCAGCTTTAGCATCATTCCCTCCAAAGAACACCCAGGGCTGATCTCTTTCAGAACGGACTGGTTGGATATCCTTGAAGTCCAAGGGACTCTCAGGAGTTTTCTCCAACACCACAGTTCAAAAGCATCAATTCTTTGGTGCTCAGCTTTCTTCACAGTCCAACTCTCACATCCATACACTTCTGTTAGGTCCATACCATTTCTGTCCTTTATTGTGCCCATCTTTGTATGAAATGTTCCCTTGGTATCTCTAATTTTCTTGAAGAGATCTCTAGTCTTTCCCATTCTATTGTTTTCCTCTATTTCTTTGCAATGATTGCTGAGGAATCTCCTTGCTATTGCTATTGCTTATCTCTCCTTGTTATTCTTTCAAACTCTGCATTCAGATGGATATATCTTTCCTGTTCTCCTTTGCCTTTCTCTTCCCAGGTATTTGTAAGGCCTCCTCAGAGAACTGTTTTTCCTTTTTGCATCTCCCTTTCTTGGGGATGGTTTTGATGGCTGCCTCCTGTACAATGTCATGAACCTCCGTCCATAGTTCTTCAGGCACTCTGTCTATCAGTTCTAATCCCTTGAATCTATTTGTCACTTCTACTATATAATTGTAAGGAATTTGATTTAGGTCATACCTGAATAGTCTAGTGGTTTTCCCTACTTTCTTCAATTTAAGTTTGAATTTTGCAATAAGGTCTTATTTTTTGCTGACTGTATAGAGCTTCTTCATCTTTAGGCTGCAAAGAATATAATTAATTTGATTTCAGTATTGACCACCTGGTGATATCCCTGTGTAGAGTTGTCTCTTGTGTTGTTGGAAGAGAGTGGTATTTGCTATGACCAGTGTGTTCTCCTGGCAGAACTCTGTTAGCCTTTGCCCTGCTTCCTTTTGTACTCCAAGGCCAAATTTGCCCATTGCTCCAGGTATTTCTTGACTTCCTACTTTTGCATTCCAGTCCCCTATGATAAGAAGGATGTCTTTTTTAGAGGTGTTAGTTCTAGAAGGTCTTGTAGGTCTTCATAGAACCATTCAACTTCAGCTTCTTCAGCATTACTGGTCGGGGCATAGACTTGGATTGTTGTGATGTTGAATGGTTTGCCTTGGAAATGAACAGAGATCATTCTGTTGTTTTTGAGACAGAAAATGCCACATGTCACAACTAGAAATTCCACTTGCCATGAGTAAGAGATCCCACATGTCCCCTCCCTTTGACCCTACCTCCCATACTTGTGGCTGATTCACACTGATGTAGGGCAGAAGCCCACACAAGTCTGTAAAGCAGTTATCCTCCACTTAAAAATAAAAAAGATCCCACATGCTGTAACGAAGATCGAAGGTCTCGTGTGCCACGAGTAAGACCCAGCACAATCAAACAAATGAATATGAAAATCAAACAAACAAACAGAGAGAATGGAACCAGTGCTACTGGAAAGGCCAGCCACTGAACATTTATAGCTGTGTCCCTCGCTGGGCTTTGCTCTTGGCTACAGGCGGCCAGCTCTTCCCAGGGGCAGCCCATGTCAGAAATATGACTAGTTCATAGCTGTCAGTCTTTTTAAAGTGGAGGACTTCCCTTTAAAAAAGATAGATTTATAAAGCCCTTCTTCAAATAGATTTCTGGGTAGACATCCTCAGGGTTCAGCAAAGACGTGAGCTAACTATAATTATGGTGGAGCGAAGTGGGGGAAGTGGTTCTCTCCGAACCCAAGCTGGAGTTGAAAGGCCACAGTGGCAGGTGTTGCCTGCTTTTTAAGATTCTTTTAACCCACGTGTGCAGCTGCACAACCTGCCCCCCAGTCTGGGGACCTTGCTTGTTTGGGTTCTCAAAACAACATGCTCTGCACTCTTTCCCCTTCCTCCCCTCATACCCAGATCCTGGCTCTGAGGGTTGTTTGTTGTTTTTTTTATCCTGACCCCATCTATCTGATCTTCCTTTTTATCTCAAATCATAATCTCTTCAGTTTGCAAAGTTAGAGCCTCCATTTGCTCTCTGTGTCTTCTGAAGGCTTGTTTTCTAAGGAGTTAAACATCAAGTATATAGTCAAAGCTATGGTTTTTCCAGTAGTCATGTACGGATGTGAGAGCTGGCCCATAAAGACAGCTGAGAGCTAAAGAATTGATGATGCTTTTGAACTGTGATGTTGGAGAAGACTCTTGAGAGTCCCTTGGACTGCAAGGAGATCCAACCAATCCATCCTAAAGGAAATCAACCCTGAATATTCATTGGAAGGACTGATGCTGAGGCTCCAATACTTTGGCTACCTGATGCAAACAGCCAACTCATTGTAAAAGCCCCTGATGTTCGGAAGGACTGAGGGCAGGAGGATAAGGGGATGACAGAGGATGAGATGGTTGGATGGCATCACTGACTCAATGGACATGAGTTTGAGCAAACTCTGGGAGATAGTGAAGGACAGGGGAACCTAGCATGCTGCAGTCCATGGGGTCACAAAGAGTCAGATATGACTTAGTGACTGAACAATAAAAGGTCAAGTGGCTCCTCGATATACCTGGAGTGGGGAGTTAGGTTTTAGATGATAAGAAGAGGGAACAGCGTAACTTCCCGTTGTGGCAGGGCCTCTTTTCAAAGTGCCTGTGTGCTCCAGTTCCCACAGGTGCCCGCCTCTGGGTCTTAAAGTCACAATGCTCTTAGCTGTGTCTGAGCAGGAGGACTATTAGAACTGTCAGAAAGCCTTTTTTCTTTTTCTGTAAGTGACTCTTAAGATTCACTTCCATAACATAGGAAACTGAAGAGCCCCAACCTCAGAAAGATAATTATGTAAAAGCTAGAGCTCATGCCATCTCTATGCGTGTATGATTCCCTTATCTCTGAGTGAAGTAACTTAATTAGTAACTCAGTGAGCTTAATTGGTGTGTATTAGAAACTGAAAAAATAATCACTAATATGATTTCTTGGAGCTTAAATGAAAGCCTAGCTCTGCTCTTTTTGAGCTATAATTAATTTGTGTCTGTTGTGAAATATGAGTACCTTTTGAATGCATCCAAATACAGAAGGGGTCTCAATGTGCAGAATTGTGCTTGCAGTTAGGTATGCCAGGGGGCGCTATGGCCCAAGATTTACATTTTACTCTTAAATCCTCTGGTTTGGGGTAAAGCAATTTTAAATAGTATTAGCCCAGAATGTTTTTTAATAATAATAATAAAATGTTGTCTTCTAAGGGCTTTCTGTTTTCTTTGCACACATCCCCCTTTGTTTTTCTGTCTCCTATTCACAATTGTCCCATCCTTTTCCTCTCTTTCATTCTATATTATCTCCCTTTTTTAAAAAAAATTAGGTTATCTCCCTCTTATATTAGTAGTTTGTCCCTTTACTTAACCTTTCTGCAAATCCAGTACTGAGGGCTGGAACTCTTCCTTTTTGAGAGAACGTATATGCTAATTATTAACCACCAGAGACTGCCCAGAATAGCATGCATCCTGAGAATGGTATCAGTCAACACTCCTGGGAACAGTTTGTGAGCCAGAGGTTGGAATATGGGTTCTGATAAGTGTAGGGGTACGTCTGAGAGCAGTCAGATAAAGCTTTTCGAATTGAGACCACAAAGTAAAATTCAGGTCACATAGTTTGTGTGGTCAGATCTCAAATGCCCAGCCTCGTGTGCTCAAGAGGAACTCCCCAAAGGCTGTCATGGTGTCGCCTCACTTCTTGGACCTACATCTAACTTTGGATTATATGATAAAGATGAGTGTGTCATATCCACAGAGCCTAGGCTAAACTGCAAATTTTACCAGGGCAAGAAAGGACCTTTTTTGGTTTCTTCATTGGCTCATTGGCATAAATTAGCATATAATGCCATCTGAAAGAGCTTCCCTGATGGCTCAGCTGTGAAAAATCCACCTGCAATGCTGGAGACACGGTTCGATCTGGGTCGAGACGATCCCCTGGAGGAGGAAAATGACAACCCACTCCCGTATTCTTGCCTGGAGAATCCCACGGACAGAGGAGCCTGGCGGGCTACAGGCCAAACAGTTGCAAGGAGTTGAACATGACTGAGCGAATACACACCCATACTGCCATCTCAAAAGGTAGAGGGAGCTTCTCTGGAGCACAGAACAAACAGATTAATGGGGAAACAGAAGATGAGGGCATCCAGCAGGAGAGGAATAGCTAAATCAGGCGGTGTGCCAAACCCCAGAACTAGGAGTAAGAAAAGAAACCTGACTCCAGGATGGGACTGTCCTGGCCCAGAGAATGTGCCACTATTTTCCTGGTCAAGAAGCAGGAAGGAGGTTTATTTTTCTATTTTCCCTTCTCCACCTCTACCCTGATATCTTCATCTTCTGCCCTCCTTTTCTCTTGGCTCTCTGCCCTATTTTTGTCTTAGAAATAGAGGTCATGGATTCACAGAACAATAGATCTGGAAATGGGACTTCAGAGTCACCTCTTCCAACCTCTTGAATAAATGATCAATGAGCCCAGAAAGGTAGTGACTTTCCACGCTAAGTAGTGGCCGGGGTGTATTTTGAATATAGCCCAAAACACTGGGGCTTTTTCCATCAACATTATGCTGCCTTCTGGAAGAATTTTTAGGACAATGGAAAAAAAGGTAATAAAAAATTATACCCTATCAGGAGAGAGACAAGAGGTAGGAGAAAGCGATCAGGAAAATAGGAAGGAGAAAAGGAGAGAAAATCAGATGGATGGAGGAATAGAGACATGGGATGTGCTGAGCTACAATGATTATACCACCTAGTACTAAACTAAAGCAGTTAAAATAATGCTGGGGATTCTATTCCTATTTACCCCAGAAAAGCGAAAAATGTCCACAAAAAGGTTTGCACAAGAATGTCTATAGCAGCTTTATATATAATATTCAAAATCTGCAAACAGACCAGGTGTCCATTAATAGGAGAAGGAACAAACAAACTGTGATATAGATGTTCAGTGGAATGCTGCTATTCATATGAACAAGAATGAATCGCAGATATTATACAGAGCAAAGGAAACTAGACCCCAAAGAATGTGTACTCTATGGTTCCACTCATATGAACCTCTAGAACAGACAAAACTAATCAGTAGTGGGAAAAAAATCAGAAGAGTGCCCGTTTTTTGGGGGGGAGGAATGACAGTGGTGGGGAAGACTTGAAGGGAACTTTTTGGTGTAATGTTCTGCAGTATGTCTTGCCAAGGGTTTGGGTTACACAGGTGTATGTATTTGTCAAAACCCGTGGGAAAATGTACTGAAGATCTGTGCATCTCATTAAGTATAAATTTTATCTCAAGAGAAAGAAAACAATACTAGAGTCTAAGTTAATGATGTGCATGAAAAAGTGTTTAGGGGGAAGGAATATGGCAATTTGCTTTGAAATGTATAAAAATAAGATGAATTGATAGATCAGTTCAGTTCAGTCGCTCAGTCATGTCCGACTCTTTGTGACTTCATGAACTGCAGAACTCCAGGCCTCCCTGTTCATCACCAACTCCCAGAGTTTACCCAAACTCATGTCCATTGAGGCGGTGATGCCATCTAACCATCTCATCCTCTGTTGTCCCCTTCTCATCCTGCCCACAATCTTTCCCAACATCAGGGTCTTTTCAAATGAGTCAGCTCTTCACATCAGGTGGCCAAAACATTAGAGTTTCAGCTTCAACATCAGTCCTTCCAATGAACACCCAGGATTGATCTCCTTGCAGTCCAAGGGACTCTGAAGAGTCTTCTCCAACACCACAGTTCAAAAGCATCAATTCTTCCGTGCTCAACTTTCTTTATAGTCCAACTCTCACATCCATACATGACCACCGGAAAAACCATAGCTTTGACTAGATGGACCTTTGTTGACAAAGCAATGTCTCTGCTTTGTAATATGCTGTCTAGGTTGGTCATAACTTTCCTTCCAAGGAGTAAACTTCTTTTAATTTCATGGCTGCAATCACCATCTGCAGTGATTTTGGAGCCAAAATAAATAAAGTCTGACACTGTTTCCCCATCTATTTGCCATGAAGTGATGGGACCAGATGCCATGATCTTAGTTTTCTGAATGTTGCTGGAGGGACGAAAAATATGAGATAAAGCAAGTGTATAGTAAAATGGTTGTTGTGCAATACAGGTGGTGGGTGTCTAGGTGTTCACAGTAAAATTCTTGCAACTTTTCTGCATGTTTGAAAGTTTTCATTAAAAAATGGTAAGGAACACTCACTTAAGGACATAGTACTTTTTTTTTTTTTTAAGAAAGATTAAAATGCTGCACATGAGGATTTTTATCTGGATTTTCCCTGAACATAGGCATCTGGAGGGGCAGTGAGGAGAGAAACAACATTCCTTGATGAATATTTCTGGACGAGGCTTGTGAGCTAGTGAGCCAAGCTTTCCTAAGTTTCTCTCCAGCCTTTTGGCACTCCTTCCTTCCTGCCTACATTTTCTGTCTTTCTCATATTCCCCATCACTTGTAGTCAGATTTGTGACAATATAACCTTAGTATTTTATCAGTTGTCACAACCCTGGGTCATTGATTTTCAAGCAATCCACATGCCACCAGCCAGCTCTGCTCCAGCCAGATACTAAGTCCTTCAAGCTGCTTTCAGAACACGAGTCAGAGAGCAGATCTGAGCCTGGACTGGGCGGTGCTGGTTTCAATGGGCAGAATTACCTCATGGTCTGGGGCCCTGGGGCTCAGGACCTTCAGGGCTGCAACGAAGATGAGATGATCACCCCTGGCATTGGCGGTTGCCGGCTCACATTCACAAGAGTTCGTTTTTTTAAGCTATGATAGTAAATCAATTCAATGGATTTTACATTCTACTTAGTATGTAACTGTCTTTATTTGTAAATATCCAATAATGTTAAAATCAAATTCCACAGATAAAATGCACTGAAACACTTTGTCTTTTAACAAAAATTGGCTGGAAACCCACATATATTTAATATATAGTTCATGAGAACTATACATGTGTAAATGAAGAAAAATCACATTGGCTAAACCCCAACCTGTGACCTTCACGGGTGGGAGGTCCCAGGCGCTCACCGTGATGTCTCAGGGCATAGACCAAGACATTTTCCTTGGATTGTGGTGCTGCCTTTCTGAACATTTCTGCTGAGAAAGGAACTGTACCTTTCCTTTCATTGCTATTTCTCGTTTTCACTGTGAATTAAGGTAGTGATACTGATTATACAAACCAGATGTGCAAACCATCCTCTTGTCTTTAAAGACTCATATAGCTACCTAGTAGTGTGTGTGAAAGTGTTAGTTGCTCAGTCGTGTCTGACTCTTTGCAATCCCATGGACTGTAGCCTTCCAGGCTCCTCTGTCCATCGGATTCTCCAGGAAAGTGGGTAGCCATTCTCCGGAGTGGGTAGCCATTCCCTTCTCCAGGAGATCTTTCCTAACACAGGGCTCAAACCCAGGTCTCCTGCATTGCAGGCAAATTCTTTACCATCTGAGCCACGAGGGAAGCCCATAGCTACCTATGTGTATTGTAAATATTCAATAGTCTCCTGAATGACAGAATTCAATGTAAAGTAGGTAATAGATCTTACCATTAAATTCCCATTTAAACCATCTTTTTCCTGCCATCTAAGGAAAAAGAACCACTAATTCCACAGTAATAGAGGACAATTATTTTATGGATTATGGTAACTATTAATGCTCATTTTTAAATATTTGGTCTCCTGACTCTAGATACCAGAAGTGAAATAAATAATTTGAAGTAATTTGTAGAAGCTACTCTTCTCCCAAAATGTGATGACATAAATGGCTTCTTTCCACTAAGAATTCCAATAAAATTCTCATGTGCAGAGTATGTATGGGAATTCCCAAACTACCTGAATGTCTGGCATGCCCAAAACATTCCACGCCCTGACTCATTTTACACAGAACAATAGAATCACGATGTAAATGAGAATCGTGAAGCACTTTGTTTGTAGTTTCCCAAGGAACTTGCCACATCTGATTTCTCACTCATCACACCCTTAAACATGTGATGTTCCTTTGTGCCTGAGTTTTAAACATGCTGTGCCCTCTGCCTAGAAAGCCTATCCACCCTTAATCTGTTTTGCAAATCCTCATTCTTAAGAATACCTCATAAATGTTACCTCCTCCGTGAAACCTATCCTGGCTCATACAAACAGAATTAGGTCATTCTCCTCTGTTCCTCTATAGTTTCCTTCTTTTATAATTAATTTATTTCCCTATTTTTCTGTTTCTTTGGCTGCACCGGGTCTTAGTTACAGCACGTGGGATCTTCTAGGTGTGGCAGTATGTAGACTCTAGTTCCCTGACCAGGGATTGAACCCCGACCCCTGCGTAGGGAGCATGGACTCTTAACCACTGGACCACCAGGGAAGTCCTCTCTATAGTTTCTTGATCATACTGCTGTTATAACACATACACAAACCTATTATTTGTTTACATATGTAATTATTTTTCATTATTCGTTTACATCTCTCCCTACATGAGTCTGCAAACATGTCCTATTTTTACTTTGTCCTCAATAGTAATGTGGTACAAGGAACACATGATGGTTGGGAGACTATAAGAACCAATGACATTCTGATTCCTCAGTTACAAACTTCAAGAGCATGGATGCATCTGACCCTTGCTCATTTCTTATACCCTCCAAGGTAGAACTCATTTCCTTGCACATAGCAGGAAAAAAATTTAAAAAGATTGAAGGAAAGATGACTGCAAAATTGGCAAAATCTTTTTTTCAGCTTATCCTATACTATTTTAATCCAGATTATATAGTATTTTCACTGTATATATATATATCCATATTTTATACTATTTTCACCAAAAAGGAAAGAATGGTCATAACTAAAAAATTTTCCAGCTGTACATAGAGGATAAGAGGAGACTTAAAATCTAGACCGTGTGGGACTTCCCTGGTGGTCCAGTGGTTAAGAATTCACCTTCCATTGCCAGGGGTGTGAGTTCAATCCCTGGTCAGGGAGCTAACATCCCACATACCTTGCAGCCAAAAAGACAAAAGCAATATTGTAATAAATTCAATAAAGACTTTTAAAAAAAAAAAAAATAAAAAATAAAAAAATAAATAAAATCTAGACCGTGGATGGCTTTAAAAGTCCCACACTCTGTCCTGTCTTACTAGAGGTGTCCAGATTTTCAGGATCACAGAAACCATTTTCCCACCAGTGTCTCTAGAAAAAGTAAGTTGGAGGTGAAGGCTGTTTGTATAATCTCTCCTCCACATCTTGGCCTCTTTTTTTTTCCCCCCATCCCCAAGGTGTAGAGCCAAAGTCATAAACTGGCAGCCCAACCACGAACCTGTTTTGCTCACACAGTGTTTTTATGTTAGTAAGTTAGCTGCCAACAGGAAAATTCAGATACCAGCTTCTCTCAGAAAATCCTATCTGGACAATTCCCAACCCCTTGTCCCACGTGGCAGTGATCAGCTGAACTGAGTTAAGAGGGGTTCCCGTTAATGGGGACAGCTTCACTCATTTGCTGGGGGCCCCCCATGTGGCACAGTGGTTCCCGTTAATGGGGACAGCTTCACTCATTTGCTGGGGGCCTCCCAGGTGGCACAGTGGTAAAGAATCCACCTGCCAATGCAAGAGACACAGGAGATGTGGGTTTGAACCCTGGGCAGGAAAGATCCCCTGGAGGAGGAAATAGCAGCCCACTCCCATATTCTTGCCTGAAAAATCCCATGGACAGAAGAGCCTGGTGGGCTAGGGTCCTTGGGGTCCCATAGAGTCAGACCTAACTGAGGGACTGAGCATGTGCTGGAGCACCAGAAGCATCTGAGTGTGCCTCCTGGTGCAGGGGAAGCTGCAGGCTGGCGCCATACAGCAGACCTAGTGTTGAATACCAACCCAGAGTCAAGGCTTTGGCTGACCATCTTCATTCCTCTCTCAGACCCCATGGGGAACTCGTGCAAGTCATGGCCCTCTTGGGGCCTCAGTTTCCTCATCAACCACCTGAGAGTACACCATCCCTCCCCGAGACCTCACAATTATAACAGCTACTAAATCCCACTCTTCCTTAAGCTTATTTGAATTGGATTTTCATCGTTCATTATCAGAAATTCTCTTTTATGACCCATTCTCCTAGGGAAGTGATTAGAAAAAATCTAAGACATCTTTAACTCGGTTTTCCTAGCATTCAGTTCATGACCAACCTAGTGAATTCTGTTTCCATCATAGTCACCATCTCTTCTTCACTGTCCAAGCTAATATCATCTTCTACCTTTCTCAAGGCTATTGTGGTAGCCTTTTAACTGGTCTCCCAGCCTCCAGACTCTACCCATTTCCCTCACTTATATCCCACTGATAGACCTATTTTCCTGCAGAATAAATCACAGTATGTAATTTCCCTCTTTACAAAGCTTCCACAGGTACCCAGGGCTTCCAAAATAAGAAACAAAAATTCCTTATTAGTTTGGCAGGTCTGTCGTAACAAAGTACTACAGACCAAATAACTTGAACAACAGAAATTTATTTTCTCACATTTCTGAAGCCTGGAAATCCAAAATTCGAGTGCTGCCAGGGTTGATTTCTTCTGAGGCCTCTTTTCTTGGCTTGTAAGTGGCCATCTTCTCCCTATATCTTCATATGGTCCTCCCTCTGTGTCCTAATCTCTTTCTGAGATAAGAATGTATTGCTATAAATTTCCCTCTTAGAGCTGCTTTTGCCTCATCCCATAGGTGTTGGATTGTTGTGTTTTCATTATCATTTATCTCTAGGCATTTTGTGATGTCCTCTTTCATTTCCTCAATGATCCATTGGTTATCTTCCCTGGTGGCTCAGAGGTTAAAGTGTTTGCTTGCAATGCAGGAGACCCAGGTTCGATCCCTGGGTCGGGAAGATCCTCTGGAGAAGGAAATGGCAGTGCACTCCAGTATTCTTGCCTGGAGAATCCCATGGGTGGAGGAGCCTGGTGGGCTACAGTCCACCGGGTCACGAAGAGTCGGACACGACTTCACTTTCACTTTCACTTTTTCTTTCATTTCCTCAATGATCCATTGGTTGTTTGGTAACATATTGGTTAGCCTCCGTGTGTTTGTTTTCTACAGTTTTCTTCCCCTTATAGTTGATCTCTAATCTCATAGCATTGTACTCAGGAAAGATGCTTGATATGATTTCAACTTTCTTGAATCTACTTTTGCTTGCTTTGTGGCCCAGTATGTGATCTATCCTGGAGAATGTTCCAGGTGCACTTGAGAAGAATGTGTATTCTGCTACTTTTGGATGGGATGCTCTGTAAGTATCAGTTATGTCCATCTGGTCTAACATGTCATTTAAGGCCTGTGTTTCCTTATTGATTTTCTTTCTGGATGATCTGTCCATTAGTGTAAGTGGCATATTAAAGTCTCTCACTATTATTGTGCTACTATCAATTTCTTTTTTTAATAGAGGTTAGTACTTGCCTTATGTACTAAGGTGCTCCTCTTCTTACAAGGACACCACCTTGGTGTATTGGATTAAGGCCCACCCAATCTCATCAATCTCATCTTCATGTTCAACCAAATATCCATATTGATATAGTTTAATCCTCAGAGCACAAAGTTTGTACCTCCCATAAAAGGTACAAAGTTTGCACCCTAATTCTGCCTTGTATGAAATTAGCTTTCAGATTTTCCCCCCACATTTCTTTTTTCCCCCTTTTTCTTCTCCACATGCAAGCAGATAATCCACTCTGTGTTCATTGCCTTAAAAGAATGTGATAAAGCAGAAAAGCGAGAGAAAAAGGTTTCCAGTATAACATAAATGGCTCACAGTAAAAAAACAAAAGATTTAGAATGAAACATTATTTGTCATAGTAAGATTCCCCACCCCACCTGCTTAGTCTTCCCGGATCAGAGGGTTCTCAGGGCTAAAAGTAAAGATGAGAACCAACATGTCAACTGATTCTAGAGAGAAGAGGCATTTTATATTGTGTCTCACATAGAACCTTGGGGACACAGAGTAAGACCCCACAAAGAAAATGAATGA
The DNA here is from genome assembly GCA_006410935.1 of Redunca redunca. NCBI lineage: Eukaryota > Metazoa > Chordata > Mammalia > Artiodactyla > Bovidae > Redunca > Redunca redunca. The sequence continues at coordinate 98,793 of SJYQ01000971.1, forward strand.
ATGGTGTGTATCTTACTCGATTCAGGCTGCTATAGCAAAATGTCATGGACTGGGTGGCTTATAAACAATAGGAATTTATTGCTGACTGTTCTGGAAGCTGGGGTGTCCAAGTACTGATAGATCTAGTACTTGATAAGAGCCCAAACTCCTCTGTCCTTACATGGTGGAAGGGGTGAGGGATCTCTCAGTGGTCTCTTTCATAAGGGCACTAATCCTGCTCATGAGAGCTCTTCGCTCATGACTTAAAGACCCTACCTCCTAACACCATCACCTCGGGGGTTAGAATTTCAACATGTGAATTTGGGGGAGACACAAACAGACCATACTGGTGTGTTTGAGCATGCTGGGAAGGGGCACATTGATTACTATGCAGCTCAGAAAGGCCTAGAGTAGCAGAGAATCAAAATGTCCTAGAGGGACCATGCCAAGCAAATGAGTATGTCCCTGTGGCCGCCGGCATGAACTGATGATGCAGAACCCTGGGGCTTGTGGAAGTCTCTCTCTGCTGACAGATGACCTGGAGGACCATAAAGACAGCCCCTCCTGCTGCCTTAGGATTAATGTAAGCCCCAAGAATTACTTGTGACCCCCAAAATGGTGAGAGCCTCACTGAGTTTATTCCAACTTGGTGAAAAGTAGGCTCAGAACAGAAATCAAGTTAAAGAGAAGTAAAGAAATTGTCCTTCCTTCCCTGAGTTGAATATGAATATTTATACCCCAAATATTTATTTCTATACTAGTCTGATCCTTCCGACTAGACTAGAACAGAACAGTGACTAACGCTCTATTACCTTCCCACCCCCTGCCACTGCTGTCTTAGTAACTCACTCAGAGTCAATACTCAATGTTTTTAAGCTCATTGAACTGATCAAGTATAGGTTCAGAAGTGTACAACAGTGTTGGATAGCCAACAGCAAGAAGACAGTTATTTTTTATTTATGGGGAGGGCCCCAAATGTTTTTCATATTTTCATGAGAAAATGAAAGAGTTGCATCAGTGGTCTGGAAACATCAATGGAATTTGTTTCTCTGGCATACAGAAGGTTGTTTGACCTCAGTGATTGAAAGGAGTTGGCAGGGTCTCTCACTCATGGTCAGAGAGTACTTACATTTTTGGAAAATTGAACCACAGACTTTTAGAACTGGAAGGGATATTAGTCGAGTAAGCCAACACCCTCTCTTATAAGTGGGAAAAAACTGAAGCCCAGAGATATGTGGCAAATGGCCCAAAGTAGCAGAGTCAAAGTGAGAACCAGATACAAATCTATCCCTTCCTTCTCCCATTTCCCGTTCAGCTGAGCCTCCACAACCTGCCCCTTCACCCAGTCTCTTGCAGCCCCTCAACTCTCTCACTCCGGTGTCTCCATAGTTCACCCTCCCCAGCCACCTGGAAACACCTCAACTTTGACCGAGCCAAGGTTTCTGGGCTCTTGGTACACCAGGCTGCCAAGCTCTGCTTGAGAACACCAGACAAGCTCAGAGACTGGTGCCACCATAAACTCATGGCTGCCAGAGCCTATCAGGCTCTTCAGTGCGCCCAGCAACCTGTGGATCCTTCCCTGGTCCACTCTCACAGTCTCCACTTCATTATTTCAGTGTTTCTGCTCTCCTCCTCAGACTTCTGACCGCACGACATCTCCCCTTTACACGCAATCCTACTAAAATGAATTCCTGTAACAAGAAAGCCCTTGATCCCTGTATGGCTAGACCATTTAAGACAGCTGTTCCCTTGATTGCTCTACACCCTCTGCTCTACCAGTCCCAGCTTCACTCACATGGCTGCCCAATCCTCTGAATTAGAGGACCTCATTAGTCCCTGGTGACTGGTGAGCCTACCCTTATAAATGGTAGCTGCCTTCTCCCCTAAGGAGGAAAGACTGTTGCCGTGTCCTGCTCACCGTCTGCCACACAAGGTGGGCTGTCACGCCAGGACACTTTCTATAAGATCCCCTGTGCAGGAAACCATTGATGTCTCTGTTGCTGTCTCCAAGCTCTTCACTCTTGAGTCTGGGCAGCTGTAGGGTTTGCACAACCAAGAAGCAGGCAGCCCAACAATCTCCCACCACCAAACCCACATAAACATCAGCAGCCACACCCTCCCTCCCCTCCCCCAGTCTGAAGTCAACCTTTCCACACATTTCCGCTCTAAGAACACATTCCTTGCTTTGTCCTGTCTCCGCTCCATCTCTCACTTCTTTTTCTGAACAACTTCCTTATCACCAGCACGTGGGGACATGTGCACAGATAGTTCCTTTATTTAAAAGTCGAGCTTCCTCAGCCCCTGTTCCCTGTGTTCTTTTCTTGCAGCCGCCTCCCTCCCTTCTCCCTCCTGGAGTTACCCTCACTCACCAGCACCGTCTGACTGCTGCTCTCATCAACTCCAGCGGTTCCCACCAGGGACATCCTCGCTGTCAGATCCAAGGGAGCCCCCAGCGCTCCCCCTCTCAGAAAGCGTGAAGTGGCTCAGTCCCTCCTCTGCTGGAAGAGCCGCCCAGTTCTTGCTTTCTCTCCTTTCCTCACACTTCTCAGTCCACGTCCTGTCAGCCTTTTACTTTCCTTTAATATTGGTTTTTACTTATCTATTTGGCTGCATCGAGTCTTAGTCGTGTACGCAGGACCTGGCGGCAGTGGTGGTGCATGGCTTGTCTAGGTGTGGTGAGTGGGCTCACTCGCCCCTCAGCATGTGGGATCTTAGTTCCCCAACCAAGAATCAAGCCCGTGCTCCCCTCGTTGTAAGGCGGGTTCCTAAACCCCTGGACCACTAGGGCAGCCCCCGTCAGTCTCCTCTTCAGGTTATGCTTTCTGTGCCCGTTCTCTGGGGGTGCTGGCCTGTCTTCCCCAACCACCCTAAGCACTGGACCAGGCAGCTGTCTCTACTCCTTGACTCCAATTATAATCTAGGCTGTGCTGCTGTGTGCTCAGTTGCGTGTGTAGCCCACCAGGCTCCTCTGTCCATGGGGATTCTCCAGGCAAGAATCCTGGAGTGGGTTGCCACTGCCCTCCTCCAAGGGATCCTCCCGACCCAGGGATCGAACCCAGGTCTCTCCCCTTGCAGGCAGATTCTTTACTGTCTGAGCCACCAGGGAAGCCCAGAGGTATTCAGTAGGTAGCCAATTATGCAAATTGGAAACACAGAGCTGGAGATGTAAATTTGTGTTTCATATATATAGAATTATATATGTAACCATACTGACATAATTATATACAAAATCATTGGAATCATATATGGCTTTTGTTTTTTTCCTGCCTCCACGCTAGAGTGTGAGGTCTCCGGGAGCAGGGATCTCATTCGGTTCACTGCTGGATCCCAAGAACCTAGAAGAGTATCTGGCATATGGGACAGTCTCCATAAATATTTGTTGAATGAACTCATTGATGCCAAGGCTATCATTTTCTCACCACGGGTATCAGTGTTCTAGGTAGCAGGAAATATTATAATTCATATTGGAAATTTTACACCCAGCAAATCTTCTTAAAATAACATAATCTGTTCTTGTTCAAAGACCTCTTACCTTGAGAAACCTTGTATAATCTTCCTAGAAGACTTCTATACACTCCATCCTCTCTGCTGTAATATATCTTCATGGAAAACGCTCTAGAGGCCCTTAACCTTGGAGAAAACCTTAGTTCTTCTTTTTATGGAAAGCGTTCTGACATGAGAAATGCCTGTGGGCTACTTTAACCCGAAATAATGACCTTAATCAAACTTGACAACCCATTCTACTTAAAGTTATATATGAGGTTCAAGTGAGTAGTTAGTAAATTAATTACAGATTTAACCTGAAATGGTCCTTCCTAATGCTTTTGCTATAATGGCTTGGGATATGACATAGCCTTCATTGGTTTTAGAAAGTAGAAAAAGAGAGTTTCTTCCATTTTAGAATGTTCTTTCAAAATTTCTTTCCTTAGAACAGATGAGAGACAAAAAGGGCATGTGTCACTATTATGATTTAAGCATTCATTCTTCTCATATTACTGTTTGCACATCTTCTTTTCACCCAAGTCTGTTCTCTTTAATTCTTCCCCTCTTTTCTCTTCCCTCCGTCTTCTTGGAGGGAAAATAAAAAGGAATAATAAAGAGAAAAGTAAGGACTTTTCTAGTGATCCACTGGCTAAGACTACATGCATCCATGCAGGGGGCCTGGGTTCGATTCCTGATCTGGGAACTAGATCCCACATGCCACAACTAAGACCTGGTGTAACCAAAAAAATAAATAAAATATTTTTTTTAAAAAGAGAAAAGTGTAAAATGTATCCATATATACAGATGTGGAGGGAGAAGGCTCTCACAATGTATTCATATATGGAGGAAGAAGAGTTAACATATATATGTATATAATCCATTACTATAAATGTATATTGTGTTTATATGTGTATGTATGCGTATGTGTATACATGAATACTTAGTCTAATATGTTTATTACCTAATTTCCAGGGTAATCATCATAAATGAATAAAATTTTTGTAGATGAATATGAATATATGGATGTATATGTATACATATGGGGCTTCCCAGAAGCACTAGTGGTAAAGAACCTGCCTGCCAGCACAGGAGACATAAGAGACGTGGGTTTGATCCCTGGGTCAGGAAGATCCCCTGGAGAAGGGCAGTATTCTTGCCTGGAGAATCCCTTGGACAGAGGAGCCTGGTGGGTTACAGTCCTGGCAAGCTACAGTCCATAGGGTTGCAAAGAGTTGGACAGGACTGAAGCAACTTAGCAAGCACGCACGCATGTATACACATATGTATATTATCCATATTGCACAATATATACAGGCAATATATGCATATATAAATAACATTGCATAATAATGTATATGTCTTATATGTGTGACTGCGTGTATATACATACACATATAAGTATATTCTATTATGTATTTGTATGTACATACTGCATGTGTATCTTACATATATATATTATGTATACATAATATGACTATATAGCCATATGTTCATATGGATCTATGAAAATTTTACCCATTTGTGAAGATAACCCTGGAAATTAATAACATGCTAGGAACTACTAAGTATTTATGTCCCTAACAACACCACCATACATATTCGTTTGAATTTTTTTTAATATATGATTTTATGTATTTAGTTTTGGCTGTGGCTTTTCTGCACGGGTTTTTCTCAAGTTGTGGCAAGCGGGGCCACTCTTTAATTGTGCTGCACGGGCTTCTCATTGCCGTGGCTTCTCTTGTTGCGGAGCACGGGTGCCGGGGCACACAGGTTTCAGTCGTTACGGCTCCCGGGCTCTAAATCACAGGCCCAGAAGTTGTGGCCCACAGGCTTAGTTGCTCCGCGGCATGTGGGACCTGCCTGGGTCAGGGATTGAACTCGGGTCTGCTGCATTCGGAGGCGGATTCTTTACCACTGAGACACTAGGGAAGCCCTGAATGTTTTTTTAGTGATATCCAACTTTTTGGGAAATGTCGGTAACCTTTTTGTTTGGTCTAAAGTTGACACATTCCCAAAAACTGTCCTACTGGAGCCAAGGTGAGTTAAAGTTCACTCTAGATTTGAGGGTGATTCTTTGAGACCACCTGAAAAACCTAAAGGCACCTGAGATTACTATAAAGACAGGCCCAGACACCCTGGGGAGGGGACATCTGGTCCGTCTTGCCTCATATATGCTCATGTGTCCCCGGCAGATCTCCATGCATCCTTGATCCAGAGAACAGAAGTGGCTAAGGCCTCCTTATAAATTGCTGTTGCAGGAAGAAATGGAGAAGCCATACATCTTAACCTCCTACTTGCCAGTGCCCCTCAGACAGCAGGTGCCCCCCACTTGCAGGAAGGGCCACACTGCCACTGAGAGTTCAGACCTCCAGCAAGGAGGGTCGAACGTTTAAGTGTTTCCATGAAGCAGAAGACCCGAGTTGCTACTGAATTTTATTATTAATTAGCTGTGCAATCCAGGACGCGTCACTTTCCTTCTGTGAATCTCAGTTCCCCTCAGTCAGTGAAGAGGGGAAAATTATCTCTAAGCTTCGGCTTAACTCTCCCATTCTGTTCTAACTTTCTAGGTTGTCATGCATAAATGGGAAAATATAAGGCTACCATCCGTCTAGTTTCTAATTTGTGTAGTAAAATGTCTGATCAGTTTAATTAAAGATAAGTATCTGGGCAATGCCAAAGAATGCTCAAACTACCGCACAATTGCACTCATCTCACATGCTAGTAAAGTAATGTTCAAAATTCTCCAAGCCAGGCTTCAGCAATACGTGAACCGTGAAATCCCTGAAGTTCAAGCTGGTTTTAGAAAAGGCAGAGAAACCAGAGATCAAATTGCCAACATCCACTGGGTCATGGAAAAAGCAAGAGAGTTCCAGAAAAACGTCTATTTCTGCTTTATTGACTATACCAAAGACTTTGACTGTGTGGATCACAATAAACTGTGGAAAATTCTGAGAGAGATGGGAATACCAGACCACCTGACCTGCCTCTTGAGAAATCTGTATACAGGCCAGGAAGCAACAGTT
>SJYQ01000971.1:116171-216291 GCA_006410935.1 Redunca redunca
ACCGAGGATGAGATGGCTGGATGGCATCACTGACTCGATGGACGCGAGTCTGAGTGAACTCCAGGAGTTGGTGATGGACAGGGAGGCCTGGCGTGCTGCGATTCATGGGGTCGCAAAGAGTCGGACACGACTGAGCGACTGAACTGAACTGAACTGAACTGAGGATTTACTATATAGCACAGGGAACTAGATTAAATGTCTAAAAATTCATCCATTTCTGTCTTTCCATTCTGCTTTCTTCTGTACTAGCTTCCTCCCCGAGCAGTCTCTGTTTGTGATGATGAGGAGGCTGTCGGTCACCAGCTACTAACTTACATCCTGCTAATGCAGGTACCCCAGAGGTGTCACTGTCACTCACTGTTTGGAGCATGTCTCCACTGCTGGGGTTGGAGCAGGTGCTCACATGACTCGAGCCACGTGAACCAGGATGGGGAGAGATGTGTACAGTGGGGGATGCCCTGCAGTGCTCTGCAAAATATTTAATGATGAGCCCTGAGGGTGGGAGGCGCGGGGGGTGGGGTCTTCATTTGTATTGTTTGCCGATTTCCACAGTGAGAGAATACTCTCACCAGAGCAGATTTCAGGCTACCCAAGTATCCCTGAACAAAGAGTTGGGAAGAGAGATACAGGAGCACCCAGGACATAATATTTCTACCCTGCTGCTACTGCTGCTGCTAAATAGCTTCAGTCGTGTCCGACTCTGTGCGACCGCATAGACGTCAGCCCACCAGGCTCCCACATCCCTGGGATTCTCTAGGCAAGAACACTGGGATAGGTTGCCATTTCCTTCTCCAATGCATGAAAGTAAAAAGTGAAAGTGAAGTTGCTCAGTCGTGTCCGACTCTTAGCGACCCCATGGACTGAAGCCCACCAGGCTCCTCTGTCCATGGGATTTTCCAGGCAAGAGTGCTGGAGTGGGGTGCCATTGCCTTCTCTACCCTACAGAGAAAATAAATGTAGGTGACCTCAAGGCCCTCAATAATAATAACAGGTAGTAAAATAATTAGGAAGTGACATGTCTTGAGTATGCATGACCTTTGTTTCTAATCAGTTCAGTTCAGTTACTCAGTCCCATCGACTCTTTGCGACCCCATGAATTGTAGCACGCCAGACCTCCCTGTCCATCACCAACTCTCGGAGTTCACCCAAACTCATGTCCATTGAATCAGCGATGCCCTCCAGCCATCTCATCCTCTGTCGTCCCCTTCTCCTCCTGCCCCCAATCCCTCCCAGCACCAGAGTCTTTTCCAATGAGTCAACTCTTTGCATGAGGTGGCCAAAGTATTGGAGTTTCAGCTTCAGCATCATTCCTTCCAAAGAAATCCCAGGGTTGATCTCCTTCAGAATGGACTGGTTGGATCTCCTTGCAGTCCAAGGGACTCTCAAGAGTCTTCTCCAACACAACAGTTCAAAAGCATCAATTCTTTACCACTCAGCTTTCTTCACAGTCCAACTCTCACATCCATACATGACCACTGGAAAAACCATAGCCTTGACTAGACTGACCTTAGTCAGCAAAGTAATGTCTCTGCTTTTGAATATGCTATGTAGGTTGGTCATAACTTTCCTTCCAAGGAGTAAGCATCTTTTAGTTTCACGGCTGCATCACCATCTGCAGTGGTTTTGGAGCCCAAAAAAATAAAGTCTGACTTGTTTTCACTGTTTCCCCATCTATTTCCCAAGAAGTGATGGGACTGAATGCCATGATCTTCGTTTTCTGAATGTTGAGCTTTAAGCCAACTTTTTCACTCTCCTCTTTCACTTTCATCAAGAGGCTTTTTAGCTCCTCTTCACTTTCTGCCTTAAGGTGGTGTCATCTGCATATCCGAGGTTATTGATATTTCTCCCGGCAATCTTGATTCCAGCTTGTGCTTCTTCCAGCCTAGCGTTTCTTATGATGTACTCTGCATAGAAGTTAAATAAGCAGGGTGACAATAAACAGCCTTGATGTACTCCTTTTCCTATTTGGAACCAGTCTGTTGTTCCATGTCCAGTTCTAACTGTTGCTTCCTGACCTGCATACAGATTTCTCAAGAGGCAGGTCAGGTGGTCTGGTATTCCCATCTCTTTCAGAATTTTCCACAGTTTATTGTGATCCACACAGTCAAAGGCTTTGGCATAGTCAATAAAGCAGAAATAGATGTTTTTCTGGAACTCTCTTGCTTTTTCGATGATCCAGCGGATGTTGGCAATTTGATCTCTGGTTCCTCTGCCTTTTCTCTTCTGTGTATTCTTACCACCTCTTCTGAATATCTTCTGCTTCTGTTAGGTTCATGCAATTTCTGTCCTTTATGGAGCCCATCTTTGCATGAAATGTTCCCTTGGTATCTCTAATTTTCTTGAAGAGATCTCTAGTCTTTCTCATTTTGTTGTTTTCCTCTATTTCTTTGCATTGATCGCTGAGGAAGCCTTTCTTATCTCTCCTCGCTATTCTTTGGAATTCTGCATTCAGATGCTTATATCTTTTCTTTTTTCCTTTGCTTTTCTCTTCTCTTCACAGCTAATTGTAAGTCCTCCCCAGACAGCCATTTTGCTTTTTTGCATTTTTTTTCCATGGGGATGGTCTTGATCCCTGTCTCCTGTACAATGTCACGAACCTCATTCCATAGTTCATCAGGCACTCTGTCTATCAGATCCAGTCCCTTAAATCTATTTCTCACTTCCACTGTATAATTGTAAGGGATTTGATTTAGGTCATACCTGAATGGTCTAGTGGTTTTCTCTACTTTCTTCAATTTCAGTCTGAATTTGGCAATAAGCAGTTCATGATCTGAGCCACAGTCAGCTCCTGGTCTTGTTTTTGCTGACTATATAGAGCTTCTCCTTGTTTGGCTGCAAAGAATATAATCAATCTGATTTTGGTTTTGACCATCTGGTGATGTCCATGTGTAGAGTCTTCTCTTGTGTTGTTGGAAGAGGGTGTTTGCTATGACCAGTGCATTTTCTTGGCAAAACTCTATTAGCCTTTGTTCTGCTTCATTCTGTATTCCAAGGCCAAATTTACCTGTTACTCCAGGTGTTTCTTGACTTTCTACTTTTGCATTCCAGTCCCCTATAATGAAAAGGACATCTTAGAAGCGTTCAACTTCAGCTTCTTCAGCGTTACTGGTTGGGGCATAGACTTGGATTACTGTGATATTGAATGGTTTCCCTTGGAGATGAACAGAGATCATTCTGTCATTTTTGAGATTGCATCCAAGTACTGCATTTCAGACTCTTTTGTTGACCATAATGGCTACTCCATTTCTTCTAAGGGATTCCTGCCCACAGTAGTAGATATACTGGTCATCTGAGTTAAATTCACCCATTCCAGTCCATTTTAGTTCGCTGATTCCTAAAATATCGACGTTCACTCTTGCCATCTCCTGTTTGACCATTTCCAATTTGCCTTGATTCATGGACCTGACATTCCAGGTTCCTATGCAGTATTGCTCTTTACAGCATTGGACCTTGCTTCTATCGCCCACCAGTCACATCCACAACTGGGTATTGTTTTTGCTTTGGCTCCATCCCTTCATTCTTTCTGGAGTTATTTCTCCACTGATCTCCAGTAGCATATTGGGCACCTACTGACCTGGGGTGTTCCTCTTTCAGTATCCTATCATTTTGCCTTTTCATACTGTTCATGGGGTTCTCAAGGCAAGAATACTGAAGTGGTTTGCCATTCCCTTCTCGAGTAGACCACATTCTGTCAGACCTCTCCACCATGACCCACCTGTCTTGGGTGGCCCCACGCAGCATGGCTTAGTTTCATTGAGTTAGACAAGGCTGTGGTCCGTGTGATTAGATTGACTAGTTTTCTGTGATTATGGTTTGTGTGTCTGCCCTCTGATGCCTCTCGCAACACCTACTGTCTTACTTGGGTTTCTCTTACCTTGGACGTGGGGTATCTCTTCACGGCTGCTCCAGCAAAGTGCAGCCGCTGCTCCTTACCTTGGACAAGGGGTATCTCCCTACAGCCGCCCCTCCTGACCTTGAATGTGGAGTAGCTCCTCTCGGCCCTCCTGCGCCCGCACAGTCACCGCTCCTTGGACATGAGGTTTTTTAATAGAAAGTGTTTAATCAGAAGGTTATAAAATCTAATGTCAAGTAGTGACAGTTTCATAAAGGAAACCAACCCTGAATAATCATTGGAAGGACTGATGCTGAAGCTCTGATACTTTGGCCACCTGATACGAACAGCCGATTCATTTGAAAAGACCCCGATGCTGACAAAGATTGAAGGCAAAAGGAGAAGGGGGTGGCAGAGGATGAGATTGGATGGCATCACTGACTCAATGGACATGAGTTTGAGCAAGCTCCAGAAGATGGTAAAGGACAGAGAAGCCTGGTGTGCTGCAGTCCACGGGGTCGCAAAGAGTCAGACACGACTGAGCGACTGAACAACAATGGGCAGCAAATTGACAGTTTATGCAGTGGACAAATTACCCTCTTGAAGTTTTGATGATTGGTTTTTGTGAGCCAGCTCTAGCACACTGATGCAAATGCTCCGAAAGCAGAAGCCCTCTGTTCCCAGAATAAGGGAGAACAGATGCTGAGGCAAGAAGGATGCCTGTCTCATATATTAATAAATGAGAGGTAAGATTTCAAATAAAAGTGGAAAATGGGTTCTGTTGGACCTTGAGATGCAAAAGAAAAATTTTAATTCTTGTCAGAAACATATTTTGAGAGACTATATTGGAGAATGAGGGAGACCCAAAGATCTCGTCTGTGTTTACCCTCATAATGTCAGGAGGTAATAAGTCATGAGTTGTTCTGCAGCCTCAGTCCTGAGTGTTGGTGGTTTGGAGCAGGACAGAGCCAGGGGCCAGACCCAAGGCTCTGAACTGTTGCAGAGATGGGGCTGGGTGGGGCAGAGCAGCTGGGAAAGAACGTCTCAGTATAATCCTCCTGTGTATATCCTCCTTAAAGATTGATGTTAACAACTGAAATGAAATGCAGGAAAGTCCTTTGGAAATTTGTGGGAATCTGGATTTTAATTTTTCGGAAAGAGGCTTCCCAGGTGGTAAAAAACCCACCAGCCAGTGCAGGAGACATGGATTCAATCCCTGGGTCGGAAAGATCCCCTAGAGGAGGGCATGGCAACCCACTCCAGGATTCTTGCCTCGAGAATCCTCATGGACAGAAAGCCTGGCGGGCTACAATCCAGGGGGTCACAAAGAGTTGGATACAACTGAAATGACTGAGCACGCACTCGATGACAAACACCCTCTATAAAGCCGGTCCTCACTAACCCAGAACGCACTGATCTCACCTCTCTGAATTTCTGTAATACTTAACTATGATACAGCCTACACTATGATTATATACTCTCTCATTTCCTTATAAAAATAATTGTGGGGGAAATCTTTATCCTGCCAAGCGTATTATTGCCTCCTTAACATTTATTCTTATCGCCAACAACGCTAAGCACAAAAATTAAACACATAGAGTATGTTTGATAAAAGTGTACTGACAGGAAAACTGGACCATCTGCTAAATTGCTGTTTACTAAAAGATCTTGTTTTATGAAAAGGTAACAGTGACTTTGGTAAGCAGGATAGTAAGTTATGTGTAAATGGCGCTTCTAAACCCATGAGGGTGCCTGACAAATTACTTATTCACTTTGAAATTTTATCAAAAATGCTAACTTGGTTTCAAACATATTTTATAGAGATGGTACCATGGTAAAAATACAAATTGGGCCCTGTCCAAATTAGCTCAGATTTTGTATTGGACTTGATTAGGTCCAAGAGGCTACACGGTAAATAAGAATTCACAGTAACAATTTGTAAAAAAAAATACTTTCACTTATTATTTTTGTCTGCGCTGGGTCTTTGCTGCTGTGCGGGCGCTCTCTCGCTGCGGTGTGTGGGGCTCTCGTTGCGGTGGCTTCCCTTGCTTCGGAGTACAGGTTCTAGGGTGCTAGGCCATCACTAGCTGGCGACATGTGGGTCTGCCGTTGCAGTTCCCTGGCGCTGGGGCACAGGCTCGCCAGCTGTGGCGCGTGGGCTTAGTTGCTCCGGGGCATGTGGGATCTTCCCGGACCCAGGATCAAAGCCCCATCTCCTGTGTTGGCAGGTGGGTTCTTTACCACTGAGCCACTAGGGCAGCCTCACCGTGACAGTTCTGTCCTAGCCAGTCCCTTGTGCTTCCTATCTGCCGTGCGAAAGCTGATCAAACTTGATACATTCACAGAATTACACAAAGGTCCCTTCAAATAAGGTGGCATCAGTTATTAAGAGATCACTCAGTTCTGGGGGGAGAGTTTAAGGTGGGATAGTAATTCCAAATGGAATTTCCAGGTTGAATGTGGGGATCAGCACCGAAGCACTTGACACCATTTTACACACTTTTAGAGGCAAAGTCATTTTTTCTGGTAGGAAAACAGAGATAATTATCAGTTAATCATCTCAACTGTTCATACTACCTATTAGAAAAAGCGTAGAGTCTCAAATGCTATAATTATAGTGTCTTATTCAGCCTTCCGACTACAGCGGCTCCCCAGACTCTCCCCCAGCCCTCACTAAAATTCCTTCTTCAAATTATGCTGCTCAGCTCCTGGATGAAGTTTCCTAGTTTAAATTAGACTTATACCATGCATCTGAAGCCCTCTCTGCTTGGTTTTTATTTCTCAGTCTTGGTGGGCCAGCTGCCTTCAACAGATGGATATTTGGCCCCTTAAGAAGGCTGCATCTGTTGTGGTACCTGTTAGCATCATTTCTTCCCACAGCCTGTTGAATCACATACATCCTTGTCTATGGACTGCTCAAGCCACACTTTAAACCTAAGTGTAATTTTAACATCAAACACCATATCTCAGAGAAGCAAATAAAAACAAGTAATTAGAAGTTAGCAACTGTTTCTGACAAGACAATAATTTGAAGGAACAGAAAAAAAATGGTATAAATATGAAATTTAAGAAAGTTTATGTCAAACTCACAAATGTTGCTAAGCCTCCCCCACCTCACCCCACTCCACCCCCAGGGAAGCACAATATTATTAAATCATAGTCAAATAGTCCCAATAACGCAAGGACTCACAGAATGTGTTTTTGCATATCTGACTCTGACACAGTTGAACCACTATGCCTTTAAATCAAAACTTTAAAATCATAAGCATCCTCATTTGACTGCTTTGCAAGATGTAGCATATTAAGTTTATAAATTTAATTCAATCCATTTCTTAATGACTTGCTGTCATCCTACAGTGAACCTTCTTCACTGTACCGCACTGCTGTGACAGCCAGCACACCAGGACAAAAATAAGTCTTGTTCATTTCCATTCAGTACCACAAACATTTGTGTATTTCCCTCTCCAAGCCAGACATGATGCTGAGTTCTAAAAATAGAGTCGATGAAGCCTGGGCCCTACTATATCCAGGGTTGCTCACTCTGACTAAAGGAACATGAGAGCATGTGGGATGTACCATGAATGGCCACAGACAACTGGCCTTGGAAATGAGCAAGAACCAGATCAGGAGGGAGTTTGAACTTAACCCTGCAGTGCTTTACACAGGGGACTAACCTGGTCAGGTCCAGAGTGCAGAATGAACCCAGCGAATGCGAACCTGGAGATGAGACAACTATGGAGAAGTCTGCTCCAGTCCAAACAAGAAATGAACTAAGGCAGCAACAGATTTCAGAAGGTAGAACCAATAGGATCTGATGTCCGTCTTAATGATGGAATAAAGGAAGAATCTAGGATCATTTCCCAGTCCTTTGCTATGGCAACTAGGTAGATATGCCATAAGCCAAAATGGGAAACTCAGAAAGAAGAGGTTTGAGAGGAGATGAACTGAGTTTGGCTTTTCTTATTACTATTACTTTATTGGGACTTCCCTGGTGGCTCAGAGGGTAAGGCGTCTGTCTACAATGTGGGAGACCTGGGTTCCATCCCTGGGTCCGGAAGATCCGCTGGAGAAGGAAATGGCAATCCACTCTAGTACTATTGCCTGGAAAACCCCATGGACAGGCGCCTGATAGGCTACAGTCCATGGGGTCGCAAAGAGTCGGACACGACTGAGCGACTTCACTTTCACTTTCACTTTCACTACTTTATTGAAATATAGTTGATTTACAGTTCAGTCAGTTCAGTTCAGTTGCTCAGTCATGTTCAACTCTTTGTGACCCTATGGACTGCAGCATGCCAGGCCTCCCTGTCCATCACCAACTCCTGGAGCTTACTCAAACTCATGTCCATTGAGTCGGTGATGCCATCCAACCATCTCATCCTCTGTCATCCCCTTCTCCTCTCACCTTCAATCTTTCCCAGCATCAGGGTCTTTTCCAGTGAGTCAGTTCTTCGCATGAGGTAGCCAAAGTATTGGAGGTTCAGCTTCAGCATCAGTCCTCCCAATGAATATTGAGGACTGATTTCCTTTAGGATGGACCAGTTGAATCTCCTTCCAGTCCAAGGGACTCTCAAGAGTCTTCTCCAAGACCAGAGTTCAAAAGCATCAATTCTTCAGTGCTCAGCTTTCTTTATGGTCCAACTCTCACAGCCATACATGACTACTGGAAAAACCATAGCCTTGACTAGAGGGACCTTTGTTGGCAAAGTAATGTCTCTGCTTTTGAGTATGCTGTCTCGGTTGGTCATAGCTTTTCTTCCAAGGAATAAGCATCTTTTAATTTTATGGCTGCAATTGATTTACAAGGACCAGGTATATAGCAAAGTGATTCAGTTTTATATATATGCAAATTCTTTTCCATAGCCTTTTTTATTATGTTATTGCTAGATATCAAGTCCCGTTTTCGGTGCTATACAGCAGGTTCTAGGGCTTGTTTGTCTTGGTCTTTCCGTGTGTCTTTATCTGGCTGTGCTGGCTCCTAGCTGCAGCATGCAGGCTCTTCCATGAGCCGTGTGGGCTTCTCTCTAGTTGTCGTGCACAGGCCTAGTTGCCCCGAGGCACATGGGATCTTAGTTCCCCGACCAGGGATCGAACCTGCATCCCCTGCATTAGAAGGTGGATTCTTAACCACTGGACTGCCAGGGTAGGTCCTTATTGTTTATCTGTTTTATATAGAGTAGTGTATATCTGTTAATACCAAACTCCCAATTTATTCTTCCTCCTTTGTTCCCTTGGGTCACCATAGTTTGTTTTCTATGTCTGTGAGTCTGTTTATGTTTTGTAAATAAATTCATTTGTATTTTTCTTATTCTGCATATAAATGATATCCTATGATATTTATTTCCCTCTGAGTTGGGTTTTTGAGTGTCCAGTATGTAGGATCTTAGTTCCCAACTAGGGATCAAACCTGAGCCCCCTGCAGTGGAAGCACAGAGTCTTAACCACTGGAGTATCAGGGAATTCCCTGAGTTGGGTTTTTCATTCATTTTTTTGTCAAATATTTATCAGTCACCTGGCACCCAGTAGGTGCCAGGCACTGGGTTGGGGCTGTGGACATGATGGTAGGGGAAAGAAGGCATGATCCCTGCCCTCTTGGAGCTTAGGAGAGAGGGTTAACTGAGTAATCAGGTAAAGATATTTATAACTTCAAGCATGATGACTTCAAGAACATGGAAGGACATGGTGCCATGAGGGACGATTACTGGGGAGTCTCACCTCTCCAGGGAGGTCAGAGCAGCTTCCTGAGGCATCCGAGTTAAAGAGTCGAGACAGAGAGCAGGAGTAAGAGTTTGCTAAGTGAGGGAGGGAAGAAGGATGTTCATGGAACAATGCCCGGGGGCTCTGGGGTGGCAGCGTGGTAGGTATTTTCAGGGAACTCAAAGAAGACAGTGTGGCTCGAGCAGGGAGGGCAGGAGATAAAACCAGAAGAGTGAGTAGACGCCAGGCCACAGAAGGCCCTGGAAGCAGGCCTGGTGTTCAGCCAATCCGCTCCAGCGTAACACTCTTCTGAAAAGTATGAAAGTGTTAGTCACTGTCGTGTCTGACTCTTTGAGACCCCGTGGACTGTGGCCCGCCAGGCCCCTCTGTCCATGGGATTCTCCAGGCATGAATACTGGAGTGGGTTACCATTCCCTCCTCTACGGGATCTTCCTGACTCAGGGATCGAACCTGGGTCTCCTGTATTTTGTGCAGGAGACACATTTTCTCCTGTATTTCTTTACCGTCTGAGTCACCAGAAAAGCCCAACACTCTTCTGGAGCGGATGGTAAATAGCTCCTGCACTAAACTCCCCTCGTCCCTTCACCCTCTTATCCCCAGTCCAGCTGCCCAGTCCCTCTTCTGGGCTTCCCCATGAGCTAGCAGCCAAGACAGTGATATCTGGCAGAAGAGGGCAAGGAGGGCAGATTTTTAAAGTACCACTCCGAGATGCGGGCATCTGTTCTGATGGTCAGTACCTGCACAGTGTTGGTTGCTAAATATTTAGATTTTTTTTTTTTTGGATTTGCCCTGTCTTTTAGTTGTTGCATGAAGGACCTTTGATCTCCAGTTGCAGCACGCAGAACCTTTCACTGCTCTTTGCGAACTCTTACTTGTGCCACGTGGGATCCAGTCCCGGACCAGGGATTAAACCGAGGCCACCTGCGTTGGGAGTGCGGAGTTTTAGCCACTGGACTGCCAGGGAAGTCCCTATTTAGACTATTTTGAATACGACCCCTGCTTATAGGCCATGTAAGAGGTTAGTGTTTATTCCAAGAATAAGGGGATATCTTTGAAGATGGTGGCATGATCAGATACATGTTTCGAAAACACCAGTTCAATAGCAGTGTGAATAACAGATTGAGGAAGTGGCAAACTGAAAACAGAGGGACGAGTTAGTAGAGTCTTTTTTTCTTTTAATTGAAGTAGAGTTACAATGTTATGTAACTTTCAGGTATACAGCAAAATGATTCAGCTATATATATTATATATTTTCAGATTCCTTTCCCTTATAGGTTATTACAAAATATTAAGGATAGTTCCCTATGCTATACAGTAGGTCCTTATGATCTATTTTATATATTAGTATATTAATTAGTATATATTAATCCCAACCCCCTAATTTATCCCTCCTCCCAGTTAATAGAGGGCTTCTCAGGTGGATCAGTGGTAAAGAATCTGCCCTCCAATGCAAGAGACACAGGTTTGATTCCTGGGTTGGGTTGATACTCCGGAAGATGAAATGGCAAACCATTCCAGTATTCTTGCCTGGGAAATCCCTTGGGCAGAGATGCCAGGAAGGCTACAATCCAAGGGGTCACAAAGAGTCAGACACAACTGAAGTGGCTGATCATGCATGCATACCAGTTAACCGACTCTTGTTCACCCTGTCATGTGTTAGGGTGGTAACTGGGGTTGAGATGGAGAGAAACAGGTTCAAGAGATAGAGAAGATATCCCAGTCAAAATCCCAACAGGCTTTCTTATAGAAATTGACAAACTGATTCTAAAATCTATAAGGAAACATAAAAGGTCGCAGATCACCAGAATGATTTTCAGAAAGAACAAAGTTGAAGGACTTACACTACCTGATTGCAAATCTTTCTGTAAAGGTACATCAACTGATTCAGTGTTATATTGGCAGAAGGATAAACGTGGATTTATGAATTGACATGTTTTCTGAATTTCCTTTTTCGGATTGTTCACTGCTAGTACGTTGAAGTACAACTGATTTTTGCACATTGATTTTATACCCTTAAAATTTGTCAAATTCATTTATTAGCTCTAAAGCTATTTTTTGTGGATTTCTTAGGGTTTCTACATATAACATCATGCTGTCCTTGAAGGGAGATAGCTTTACTTCTTTATTTCCAGTTTGGAGGTATCTTATTTCTCTTATTGTCTGACTTCTCTTGGCTAAAATTTCCAGTACTGTGTTGAATGGAAGTGGTGAGAGTGGGCGTCCTTGTCTTGCTCCTGATTTGGGGAGAAAAGCCTTCAGTCTTTCTCCATTGACTATGTTGTTGTTTAGTCGCTAAATCACGTCTCACTCTTTGCGACCCCGTGGACTGTAGTCCCTCAGACTCCTCTGTCCTTAGGATTTCCCAGGCAAGAATACTGGAGTGGGTTGCCATTTCCTTTTTCAGGGGTTCTTCCCAACCCAGGGCTCAAAACTGCATCTCCTGTGGCTCCTGCATTACAGGCGGACTCTTTGTCACTGAGCCACCAGGGAAGCCCCACTGGGTATGTTAGCTGTGGGCTTTTAATGTATGGCCTTTATGCTGTTTATTTCTAGTTTATGAGTTTTTTTTTTTAATCATAAAAGGTATTGGAATTTGTCAAATGCTTTTCCTCATCTTATGTGTATGGTGTGATGTACAGGAGATGCTCATGTTTTTTTTTCCTTCATTCTATCACTGTGGTGTACTACACTGATTGATGTTCTTATGTTGACATATTCTGGCATTCCTGGGGTAAATCCCACTGACCAACTGATCTTTGACAAAGGCCCCAAGGCAATTCAGTGGAGATAGGATAATTGTTCAATGAATGGTGCTCACAAAGTTATACATACTTGTGGAATAAAAAGAAACTTTGATCTTAATCTCACACCATAATAAAAAAAATATGTCAGATTTTCTGAGGGGCAGGAATTTAAGAGTGGCTTAGCTGAGCGGCTGTGGTTCGGGGTCTGCTGTGTGGCTCCAATCAGGACGTCAGCTGAGGCGCAGTGATTGGGGTTGGAGGATGCCCGCAGAGATGGTGGACTCACATGGCTGTTGGCAGGAGGCCTCAGTTCTCACTCAAGGAGATTTCCTTGCAACATGGCAGCTGCCTCTCTGCAGAGCAAGCTGTCCACGAGAGGGAACAAGGAAGAACACAGCATCTTTCACAACTAGGTCTCATATCATCACTTCCCATTTAATCTGCTTATTATAAGCGAGTCACTGAGTTCAGCACACGTTCCAGGGGAGAGGAATTTGACCCCACCTCTTAATGGGAGGGGGCTTCCCTTGTGGCTCAGCTGGTAACGGATCTGCCTGCAGTGCGGGAGATCTGGGTTCAATCCTTGGGTTGGGAAGATTCCCTGGAGAAAGGAAAGGGTACCCACTCCAGTATCCTGGCCTAGAGAATTCCATGGACTGTATAGTCCATGGGGTCGCAAAGAGTTGGACACGACTGAACGACTTTCACTTTCACTTAATGGGACAAGCACAAAACTTTTATGGACATATATTAAAGCTACCACATGGAATATTACCTTCAGAGATGACTACAGTTCAGAGGTTGCCATCTCTTTGGGTGGAGAGAAGTGAGATATAGCACATAAAATATTGTACGGTTTTACCTATGTGAATAACATGTTTTAAAGAATGGCAGCTGATTTTGGTAGAACCCATATCATTGCTGACTTTAAAATTAGACAAAGAAGCAAAACTTTTTGCATCTTATTATTTTTTTTGAGACTATCAGTCAGGATAAAAAATTGATATACTCAGAAAATTCGTCTCTCAACAAAGTGCTACTTTCAGATAAGCTTATTGAAAATAATCTTAATATACTTTATGTAATGAGCAGCATCCTAACATACTGATCATCCATTATAGTTGCAACTGGAACTGTTTTAACATTATTCATTAGCATATTGAACTCCCTGTGTGTTAAGTGTGTATATATATAAGGTAAAAGTTTTGAGAACTTTAAACCCAGGCTAAAGAAATTCTTGAGAAATCCTTTTTTAGAACAATTTTTTTTGCATTTTTTTTGACATCTATTTCAGTCCCCAGTTTCTATTACTAAAAAGTATTCATTGAGTTCTGATTTGATGTCATGCTTTTCCTGCAATAACTATTCCATACTCAAATGTTTTGGCTAAAAAAATGCACTTAGTTTTATCCCTGTTTTTTTCACATGCCTATAGCCTTAACCATTTCTTCTCTCTAAACAGCAAGAAATCCTAATTAATGTGAACATAATAGTTTTTCTTCTGCATATAATGTTTCCAATATATTTAACGTCATTTTCCTTGTCTCTAAAATACGATCAAGAATCTTTATTTTACCATAGGAGAAAATTTTCAGGATCTAGGACTGGAGGGTTCCTTGACTCAACATCAAAAACACCATGCACAAGAGGAAATCTGATAAACTGGATATCATCAACATGAAAACCATTTGCTTTGTGAAAGACAAGAGGATGACAAGAAGCCTAGAATTGAATGCAGCAGTAATACAAACCATAAGAATCTGTGCTTACCTTAGAGGTCCAAAGTACTGTGAGAATACAAAGGACAATGAGATTAATTTCAGCCAAGGAAACCTGCAAAGTGTGATGAAGTGAGAACCAAGCTAGGAATCAAAAGACAAGTCGGTAGGATTGTAACAGATGGACCCAAGAGTGAGAAGAGCATCTAAGACAGAATCAGCAAAACCTAGAAGGAAGGAAATGGCAACCCACTCCAGTGTTCTTGCCTGGAGAATCCTAGGGACAGTGGAGCCTGGTGGACTGCTGTCAAAGGGGTCGCACAGAGTCGGACACGACTGAAGCGACTTAGCAGCAACAGGAGCAGCAGCAGCAGCAGGAAGGAAGGGCTTCCCTGGTAGTTCAGTCAGTAAACAGTGTGCCTACAGTGCAGGAAGATGCCTTGGAAAAGGAACTGGAAACCCACTCCAATATTTTTGCCTGGAGAACCCCGTGGACAGAGAAGGTGAAAGGTATGACACAGGTGTGGGAAAACATTGGAAAGGATGGGCATCCCTGGTGGCTCAGATGGTAAAGAATCTGCCTGCAGTGCAGGAGACCTGGGTTCGATCCCTGGGTTGGGAAGATCCGCTGGAGAAGGAAATGGCAATCCAGTCCAGTATTCTTGCCTAGGAAATTCCATGGACAGAGAAGCCTGGTGGGCTACGATGGGGTCGGACACAACTTAGCGACTAAACCATCACCACTCCCAGAAGGAAGGAAAGTGCAAAGAATGTTGACACTGTGAGTGGCCCAGTGCGATTCCAGAGCACGGGAGGAGCGAAGTGGGGAGTGAGCCTGGAAAGGGGGATTGGGGACAAATTATGGAAACCAGTGTAGTGGGGACAGAGTGCTGTTCCCAAATAGCTCACAGCTAGAAAATGCTGGTTCTGGGAAGAGGTGCAGAGAATGCTCACAGGTGTGACATCTGGACGTCCAGAAAGATGGGATTGTTTGGCCAGGGGCCATCACTCAAGACGCCCATCTGCTCCTGCTGCAGGGGAGGGAGAGGGAGTTATGTGTGACCCCTTCGGTGCACACCCCCTCTTCTGTCTGCTGTCAGGCCCAGGCCTGGGTACCTGAGTCTGTCTTTTCCCCATGGGTGTCTCTTCCTTGCTTCTTCCCATAGTCCCTCTCAGACCAAGGGTGGAGCTGGAGAGGCTCCTTGCAGCAGCTAGTGGGGTTGACCCCACTCAGTGCAAGATAAGAGCCACCCTGTGGCCCATGTCTGAGCTGTGGCATTGTAGCTGCAGGAGGGGAAAGTAGGTCAATTAGCAAACGGTTTATGAAGTGCTCACTCCAGAAACACAATCACAGTCAATGCTTTATTTTCCCCAACTCTTGATACCCCAGGGTTTCAAAAATCACAATATTTTTGACCATTAGAGTGTGTTTATACCTGCTCTTTACATCTCCTCGCCTAATTCTATCAGGAAGACTTAAGTGTTTCTGGTTCAAAGTAAATTTTACTCCACTGCCCATTTCTTCCACATGGCCTTGCTGGCATGTTCAGAATATAAATGTTTGCATGGTCCAGGTAGCATGGTCTAATTTAAAGGCGAGTAAGTCAGCAACCTTAACAACGATAAGGGAACCGGATAGCTGGATATTTACCTAGTTCCAATCTTTAAGTAAAAGGTCAGGGTGGCTGGAAGGGAGAAAGAAAATATCATTGACAAAAGAATGAGAAAGAGGGACTAGCTTCCCACGCAGGAGGAAAGTCTGAACGCTTCCTTGGGATATTTAGTAGCTGGTTTCCCATCTGTCTTCTGTCTCTTACTCCCCTATCAGGTTATGGGGCAGCCGGGAGGGCGGGAGGGGCTATAATTCTTCTTCTCATCTTGGTACGCTGAACTGCTTAAGCTCACAGCAGCAGACTCGAACACAGACAGCGTTGATAGAAAAGCCAAATGCCTGCCAGTGGCCTTGTTGCTGCTGGGGTGGAACAGTGGCTGATGACATTGACTTCAGTTTCTGGGACATTATCAGCAAAAATAAAATGTAACTCTCATTGTACAAAAAAGCATTTGGTTCCTGAATTTATTCTGCTCTCAAAGCTAGCCAGGAGCTCCTTATCCAGATTCCATGTCTGAATTAAATTTTTTATTTAATTACATACATTTTTTTAAAAAATTAAATTAAAAAATTAAATACATTTTTTTCAAACAGAAATTATGCAAATTTGAGAGAGCTTGCTTCACTTCTCTTCCACAGGAAAAAAATTAATGGAGCGAGAAGTAAAATAATTTGTCACAAAATGGTAGTATAATATCTTTTCTGATTATCTGTTCATTGAGAACTCCAGCCTGCAGTCTGCTTTAATGTTCATTTCTTTTTTATCCCCAAAGTTAATGTTGAATCATAAAGTAAATGACCTTTCAGACCAAGAAAACCTAGCTCTAAGGTCATTGGAATTTCTTCAATTCTCTGTTCACATTCTCAAAATACTATTACTCATCTTTAAAAATGTATCATAAACAAATAGTATTGAATGGCTATAAAGTTTTTCTTGGCACAAATGTGGTATGACCTGGAAAACACACTTCATCATTCACAATGAGAATGTCCTCTCCAATTTATGCCAATAAAAACTTGGAATAATCCAAGATATACTTTACATGTATTACATTACAGACAAGAATGAAGTGAAGTCGTTCAGTCGTGTCTGACTCTTTGCAACATACACGAATAGTGGCTCTAAATTGGAAACCCCATTTCTGGCAATCGAAAAAGAAAGTTCAAGGTGAAAGGAAATTTCTCAGAGAACTTCTTGCCAGCATTTATGCAAAAATATCAGGATACAGTAAGAGTAAGAAGAGGCAGAGGAAACTTCATAGAGAAGATGACACGGGATTAGGGGACTGGAGAATGACTCAGGGAAAAAGAAAAAGGAAGGAGGACATTCTCAACAGAGGTCTCTACCAGGAGTCTCCACACTTCCTGGTGCGGACTCCCCCTGGTTGTCACTGTGGCTGCAACCCAAGGTCCAGGAAGAGATGTGGCTGGAAGGGATACTGGGAAGGGAGGCAGAGGTCACGCTGTGAACATTATCATCGAGTGTCTTCCTAAGGGATGTGAAACCGCTGAGAGTTTTTTGTTGAATAATGACAATAATATGCCAAATGCTTTCTATGTGTCAGGCATCCACCACCATGAAATGCTACAGCCCACCTTTAAAAACCATCCTATACAGTGTGTACTGTTCCCATTATACAGGTGAAGAAGTTGAGGCAGAGACTGGTGAAATATCTTTTGCAGGGTCCAACAGCTGTTAAGTGGTGAGGTCAACTCAGATCATCTAACTCCAGAGCCCATGCTCTTCTGCTTCTTGAGGAAGTTACTATCGTATTCTGGGGTGGTGGTGAACACACTCCATGGCTACATGGAAGATGAATTAGAAGAGAGACAGGAGGTAGGAAGCCCAGCAGAAGGCCACTGCAGCAGCGCAAATGAAAGCTAATACAGGTCTTAAGTGGATAGGATTTAATGAACTAGTGGACATGGAGGTGGAAAGAGGGCAGAATAAATATACCTGAGGCATCAAAGTATATTTATATATATATCCCCTGTTGGTTCCGCTTCTATATATCTGTATCTTTGGTGTATCTCCTATTGCTTCTGTTTCTCTGGGGAACCTTGACAAATACAGTCCTGTATCACAAACTTGTGTAAGAATGTCTTCTAGAAGCTCACCCAGTGAGTGTGTGTGCAGGGTGGGGTGGGGTGGGGAGGAGGGGTGATAGAGTTGAAATTTATATTAGGCAGAGGAAAAGAAAGGTCTCACTGAGGAAATTCTATTTAAGGTAGACCCAGAAGAATGAACTGTACTGGGGTGAGCAGTGATTCTCTTGTCTGTGCTGAGCTCAGTCGTGTCCAACTCTTTGTGACCCCATGGACTGTAGCCTGCCAGGCTCCTCTGTCCATGGGATTTTCCAGGCAAGAATACTGCAGTGGGTTACCCTTTATTTCCCCCTCCAGGGGATCTTCCCGAACCAAGGATCAAACCTGCGTCTCTTGTGCCTCCTGCCTGGCAGGTGGATTCTTTACCTCTGTGCTACCTTGAAATGAGCAGTGACTGGGGAAGAATAACTGATACAGAAAGTGTGGTTAGAAGAGGAAACACAAAGACTGCTCAGGAGTCCACTTTGGATCTGGCTTGGTATGTGTCAGAAACCTGAGAGACGAGGATGAATAAGTCCAATGAAGCTGAGGTGTGGAGGGTGTTTTAATACTAGGAATGACGCGTTTGCCATTCTTTTTGTAGGATATGGGGAATTATTAAAGACTTTTGAGCAGGAAAATGGCATCACTGGGTTTCATCGTATAAACAATCCCCACTAATCCATGAGTTGGGTTCTAAGTATTTTTTCAATAGACTATGCACCAGGAACTATGATAAATAGTGTACGTATAGTAATAAAAAACACCTTTTCTGAATTCAAGAAGCTTATTACCTATGACAGTGGGAAATAGAGAAAGAAAAATTATAATGCAATATAGACAAACTCTTCAATAAGTATTAAAACATGTTATAAAAGAATCACAAAAAGCAGGCACCTGATCCCCATGTGGGTGTGGGGCTTGGTTGGCGTGTGTAAGGTCAGACAAAGTTTCCTGGAAGAAGAGATTTTAGGGCAGTTTTCTGGAACCCAATAATTTTCTCATAGACAAAAGGTCAAATCTTTAGAAAGTGAGTTGCGATTCCATATGGCCCAACCTGATCGAATGTTACCATGGTGTTCAGGTCCCCAAAACTCAAAAGCCTATTTGGTTCATGACTGTCTTATAACAGTTTTTTCAGCCTTATGGGTCCTCAAAACAAGAGGCTTAGGTCTTCTCAATGTGCAAAATCTAGACTTGAACAGATTAGACTTATGTCTCTCCATCTCCTTTCCTCAGTCCCTTCTTTTTGCTTATGGCTCTCACCAGAACCTCTGACCCCAAGGCCTTCAGTCTGCCCTGAAGCAGTCTTTCCCCCAAACTTAACATGTGCCAAACCTTCCTTTCTTTAGCTGTTACTCTACGCAGGTTAGAAAGAAGGCCATCTGATTGAGCTAGTTAGTGTTGATGTGTGAATCACTTTTAAGCCCTGCTACCATCCCAGAGTTATGTGAGTCTGTAAGAGAGGACACTAGGAATCTTTGGTGGAATTCCAGACAATAAAAATAAGGCCTTTGTGTATTTTTGTATAGGCCATTTATCAGTCAAGAGTTGAGAAGGTGGGGCTACCCATTCTGTATTCCCCATTCAGACATATTTACTTTGTGACTTTGGTTAAGTAAATTTTTGCTTCCTATTTTTATGGCTAGTTACATTTAATATCATTAAAATATTGTTTGGAATTTGGAGGACTAACATGAGCTATGAATTTTTCCTAATGAATTGAAGCCGAAGATTAAAAACCTACTTCTTCAAAAAGAATTTACAATTCATTATCCTAAATAGAAGGAAAAAAAGAAGAAATCGTGTATTATTTCATATCTTTCCTGATTGCTTCCTTTGAATGTTAAGCTGGTTGGATTACTCTATTTAGCTATAGTACATGGGTTATTTTCCTAAGAGAAACTAGTTTTTCCTTTTTTAAGCATGCATAAAGTATATTTCATGATTTGGATTAAATAAGCAAATTTAATTGAAAAATCTGCTTACATAGCTCCTCTTCTTGAAGTACATGATTTCAAAACAAGTAAGACTTATGTAATATGTCAACAAGGCTAACACCAGAACTTTTAAGATCATAACATTTGAAACTTTAACACAGGAAGGAGCAGTCCATTAAATCAGTGGTTCCCAAACTCAGGTCACCAGATTAGCCCTGCATAATTACATCAGCTGCAGCATCACTGGTGGTGGTGCTTTAGTCCTAAATCATGTCTGACTCTTGCGACCCCATGGACTGTACCCACCAGGCTCCTCTGTCCATGGGATTTCCCAGGCAAGAACACTGGAGTGGGTTGCCACTTCCTTCTCCAGGGGATCTTCCTGACCCAGGAATCAAACCTTATCTCCTGCATTGCAAGCGGATTCTTTACCGCTGAGCCACCAGCAGGAAAGTTCATGTTTAAGTTGTTATGTTCATAGCAACCTCATATGAGATACTATTATCATCCCCAGTTCATAGGGCAAGGCACAGAGAGGTTAAGCAACTTGCTCAGTTACTCAGATAATAAGTAGTAAAGCCATGATATAAATAAACTCTGACAGTTTCAGATTTCATCCCTTCCCCCTTCCCACCCAGTTTTGACTCAGTAGGTCTGAAAAGGGCCCTGGAATCAGTGTTCAAATCCCCAGGTGATTTTGAGGCGAAGACAGGTTTGGGAACTCTCCTTAAATGAATTTAATTTGCTCTGGATGGCTAGTTCCTTACTCATGTCTTAGACACAATATCGAGTAAGGCTCATCAGGTGACATGGTACCCTTTCTGATTTGACTAGTAAACAACTATTTTGGACCACTGTCCCCTGTTGTTTGGGCACAATACTGAGGGGACTGGTGGAAATAACGCCTGACCAAGGACTACCTCCTTTAACGGTGCACATAAGAGGTTGGCAATCGGAGAGATCACAACACCCTGTGCAGAAGGTGCTAAGTAGGCTTCCACAAAATAGGCTTCCGGAATCCGGATGTGAGCTGGACGTGAAAAAGGAAGGGTGATTTGCAGACGAAGGAAAGGAGGAGGGACCATTTCTGTTTGTTTCAGGAACAAAGGGAAGGAAGCATTCACAAATAAATGGTGATTCAAGGCAGGTATTTGTGGGCCAACAGTAGGTTTAATAGGATGGGATGAAGTTCAGAGTTCCTTTTGGGAAATGGCTAGAAAAAATTTGGAAAAGTAAGTCAGGAGAAGATTCTGGTCAACTTTAGGCACGAGGTCAGAGTTTGGACTGAACCCTATAAACAGTGGGGAGCCACCGAAAAGTTTGAAAGGATAAAGATTCAATGATGAAGCAATCAGTTTGGAATAAACCAGTGGGGCTCAGTTACTGTGCAGGCTGGAAGGACAGAGCAGAGATGAGAACCAGGAAAACCATTCAGAAGGTTAAAGGAATGATACAGGTATGGGGAAACATAGTAGTAAAGGAATGGATCGACTCGCGCTTGGGAGTCACTGTGTCAGGTTATGCCCCCGATTAAGCTGTGATTTGGGGCAAACTGCCTACTATTGGAGTCTTAAGGTTTTCTTTGGAAAGTGAGTGTGATGATGATAATATATGTCCCCAGACTGAGCCAAAATAGACAAAAGATTTCTTTAGGATGGTGACTAGATCTGGGATGCAAGGTTCACAGGTCAGTATACTGTTTTCAGGCCTGTATGACTTTGAAACCATGGGGTTGCAGAGTCGGACACAACTGAGCAACTGAACTGAACTGATGACTTAGAAAATGTCAGCATTATCAACAACCAAACAGGGCGGTCAGTAAATCTCAACTGTACAGAAGACAAAAGGGACTAACAGGGTTTCAGGAAGTATGCTGGGATTATGAAAAAATTAGGGACTAACACTATTTCAGGAAGCATGCTGTGATTTTGAAGGAATTACTCTTCACAACAACCTAATGAGGTAAGTATTTTAATCCCCATATAAGTTGGCTTAACCAAAACAAAGATGGTGGTTTGAGTTTGAATATAAACAGAGGTCTGCTTAAATTTAAAACATGGGCTTTTTGAACTTCATCATATTGTTTTAGGTTTGCAAAGTTATATTTTATCCTAGGTTTTGACCTAATATTCTAGTCAAGACTATTTTCAATTTTGATTCTAACATCTGTAAGTTAATTACCCCTCCAAATGCTGGGTCATCTGACAGGAGGACAACATCAGTTTTGCTGAGATCGGGGAGAAGACGGAGAAGTTTTGGAGTGGAAAGAGAATGAATGGTTAAGGTAGGAGGCAGGTTACCTGTGCAGAGCAGAAGTGGTACAGATGCAACCTGGTTATGAAGTGGACATAAAAGTCAGTGGTGGTGTAGCCTTAGAGCTAAGAATAATAGTGCAGATGAGTGGAGAGTAAAGGCTGGAAGAAATTAAGAACTAGGAACTGAGGCAATGAGAAGTGGAGAGGAAGGTAGAGATGAACTAAATCCTCCCATTAAGGAAAAGCAGACGTTGGAAGAAACAAACAGCAAAGGGAAAGTTGACCCACTCAGCTCACGTGTTAGCTGTGGGGTCACAGACAGGATGACCATATTGGATGATGAGATGGCAGAGGACAGGTCAGAGAAACGGGAGATGAGCTAACCTGTCCTCTGAGGAAAGCATGCAGAAGTGAGGGTCTCAAAGAAACCATATATGTGCAGCCTCCCATATATGTGTACATATATATGTACAAGCCTTCCATTTTTACCTTCAATTCTCCCATGTGCCCATGAGAAAGTTAAATACATCTAAGCTTCTTTTGAATATTTAGAAGTATAAGATGTTTGTTGCTGTTCTGTCGCTCAGTCCTGTCCAGCTCTTTGCAGCCGCATGGACTGCAGCACGCCAGGCTTCTCTGTCCTTCACCATCTCCCGGAGTCTGCTCCAACTCATGTCCATTGAGGATATAAAGCACGAATTTAAAAATCCTTAAATAGGCTGAGATCACATACTCTGGTGACAGGTACAGACAAATGCCATACTTTCAAAGATAAAGAGTTGTTGACAAAAGGCCGCATTTCAATAGAAGGAACCGCATATTACAAGTATGTCTTAGATATTTCTTCTAAGAGACACCCATATTCCTCAGGAAACAGGGCTGTGGGAGAAGCCCTAGGCTCTGGGCCTAGCATTTCCACCCCAAGGTGATACTCAGTGTTTTAGTTTTGGAGCAAAACAGGAAGTTACACTCATCAAGTCTTTGACCCAGATAACCTGAAATCATTCCATGCTGAACTGTTCACGGACCATGGGATTAGAGAAGAAACCCCTTCAAGTCCAAGCTTTCTCACCTGTGTCCGCACAGGAAGCCAAGGTGGCCATTTGCGCTGCCCAAATTTGTATTTCAGGTACCCACTTGTGAGTTAATTTCAGATGAATGCGACGAACGACTCCGCAGCACTGGTGAAAAACCGTCCTATTCAATAGTCANAAAAAAAAGCCCGACTCATCGCGCCCGAGGCGGCGGCCTGGTGGCGTCCGCCCCTTTCCCAGCGCGACCCGCCTCGGGCCGCGGAGCCGGGCGGGCGAGCGGCCCCCGGGGCCGTCGGGCGCGCGCGCCTCACCTCTCTCCAGGCGGCGACCACCACCCCACCTCAACCACGGGGCGCCCGAACCCGCGCCCTTTCCCTCGGTCCCCCCTGGGGACCCACCGCTCCCCCGAGGGTCGCTTGCCCCCGACTCGTGCTCTCAAGTAAAGTACTGGGCTCGCGCGCCGGAGGAGCCGCGGAGCCGGGCTCTCTCTGCTTTCCGGTTCCCTGCCCCGCGGCTCCCGGGCTTCCCCGCCCGCATTGTTGCGACTGTGCAGGGCGCTATTATTGGGTAACAGTCGCCCCTTTGCCCGGTTCTCCTCGGGGAGCGGGCCCGGGGCGGCGCGCAGGGATGCGAGTGCGGCGGCCGAACCGGACGGAGCGCCCCCCCGCCCCCCTCCGCGGCGCCCGCCGAGCGCCCGCGCGTCGGGCCCGGCCTGCGCCGCCGCCTCGGCGCGCCCCCGGCCCTGAACCCGGCGGGAGCGCGCGCTGACCCCGCAGGTAACCCGGGCGCCGGCCGGCCGCGTGCAGGGGTCGCCCCGCGAGCCCCTCCCGGCCCCCCGTGTGCTGTAGGCCGAGTGCTGGTGGTTCCGGGGAGAAACGCATGGTGAACGTTCCTTGAGCCTAATCCTCCAAAGTTGAGGGTTTTCTCCCTTTAGCGAGCTCTCTGCCAAAAATAGGATCCTCTTTTCGGATTGGATCCCTGTCGTTGCTCACAGTTCGCAGCTGGAGTTAGTGGTGAGGGTGCAAATGAGGAATTGCAGTTAAGTGTTTATTTGCTCTGTGTAATTGCTCTTCGCGCAGTGGCATTAAAACAGTCCAAGTTAGTGGAGTCAGGGGTCACGCAGTTTTGGAAGTGCACTCATCGGAGTGACAGAAGGGACTGAAATTCACTTTTACTTGAAGCCCCCAGCTTCTAGACCTCAGCATAGCTTTAGCAGTCTGCAAAAGCATGGCCAGGTGTAAGTTTAACGCTTCATTTTGTGGCCACCCTGTCTTACCTGGTTTTCTGAAATCCTGCAGCGTTTATGGATTGTGTAGAAAAAATAGGGAGCATTGTTTAAGAAGCCAAAGAAAAAAAATTTTTTTTAATTTAAAAAATTTGGACCTAACGTTCTCTTGATCTAAAAGGGTCCTTGGGTATTGGGGAAAATTTTTACTTAAAAGTTCTGTTGCTTTCCCTGGTAAGTCGAAATAGTTGCAACGCATTTCAAATTCCGAGGCATGCATACAGCATGCGGGAGACTGGCTTGGTTTAACTCTATTATGCCCATTTTTGGAGGTTTCTAGAGAGAGTGCTCTTTAAGCTCTAGAGGGTTGGCTGAAATACTCTCTAAAAATATTTAACTTTTTTTTGTCATTGGAATCATCTTTTAAAAACTTATTTTAACAAAAGGGGGAAAAACCCTTCAGCTGTAGTATTAGGGGTTTTCACCAGTTCTATCCTCTCATCACCAACTCAGTGGACATGAGTTTGAGCAAACTCTGGGAGATAGTGAAGGACAGGGAAGCCTGGCATGCTGCAGTCCACGGGGTTGCAAAGAGTCGGACGTGACTGAGTGACAACAGCAGCAACTCTTAGGGCCACTGATTCATGTCCTTGGAGGCAGCCCCCCTTTCCTACTGTGTCCCCACCACATGGGTAACTAACGGCCTGGTGATACCTGGTAATATCCTGCAGTTTGCTTAGATGTTGATGTTACAGCTCTGTCGACTCATAGCTCTAATATACATATATTACGGATATGTTGACTCCTTTGTCTCTTACTGATTATTATCCTCTAGAGATAATTAGCTTAGTCTGGGTTGTCAATGCAGCCTTCCCATACTTTACAGACTGAATTCCTTGAAGGCAGGACATATTCTTTATTTTTTGCATCCCCAGAGGAGCATAGAACTTGGTCAGGGGAACTTCATTTGCTTTTTGAATGAAGAAATCTGGAATAATTCTGATTTACACCCAGTGTCTGACCACCTCAGATTTTGGCTACAGAAGCAGTCACCACACTTACATTGGTTAAGAGTGCGAGCTTTTTTAATAAATTGTTCCTACCGCATCCCCGGGAACTAACACAGAGCTGGACGGAAAAATGCTCAGGCTTTCTTCGGCTCTGAAAGATCAGGAGGGTGCCAAGAAAGCAACTTGTGAAACTTTAATTTCCTTCTTTTTCCTCAAAACTAGTTTTAAGTGCAGATGTTTAAAATTTGTGTGTGTGTGTGTGTGTTTTAATAAGATTGAGGTCTTTGCCTCAGGTTAAATGTTGCCACCTTAGCTTTGAGGTGAAATCCTTTGGTTGGTTGAGACTCCTTCCTGTTAAGAGAGCTATGACTCTCGGTCCAGGAGGCCCAGTGACCTTTCTCACAAGAGAGACCTTTCTTGGGTCCTTGAGTGCCTTTTGATCAGAAGTTCACTCCCAGTTTGCCCAGCAAGCATAGTATGCCTTTCTTTCTGCAAGGAAAATGCAGACGAACAGGCTTTAGATTGAAGAGTAGTTACTTGCCCTCCTTCAAGTTGAAAATCAGGGTGCCAAAAATTAAAGGAGTGTGTTTGTGTTTTATTTTTTGTTATTTCAGCCCTCCATAGGTTCCAAGGCCATGGGCCTCAGCAGTTGAGTCTGGAATAAACTGTCCAGACTCAGAATGAATTTTGAGCTTTTAGTTATACCTGGAGAAAAGAATGTAATGTTTTTAAGGACCCATTTGAAGTTTGTTTGTGTGTGTGTGTGTGTGTGTGTGTGTGTTTTGGTGGGGTGCTATTGGGTAGTTTTCTTAACAAATTGTTTTCCTTCATTTGCCTCTCAAAACTGTGACACGAATGTGAAATGAGGAATAAACTTAAATAAAACCTTAAGTTTATTACTAAGGATTTTAAGCTTTGTAATCTACCCATTTAATAATGCACACTATAAACAGATTTTTGTGATGTTTGGTGGCTTTAAAACTTTTTATGCACAAGAATATAGCTTCTAGAAAAATGTCTGCTTTATTTCTTTCCGCTTGAGTGTAGAACGTGTTGCTTGAGAAGATGTAGGATGTCGTTGGATCTAGAGGTGGAAAACCTCTTACTTCTCGTTTATAAAGTGAGATGGTTTTCAGTTGACTTCAGTTTTCTTCAGGCATTCAAAGTGTGTGGATTCCATGGGAATGCCATAGCTTTTAATGTTCACAACATTTGGACTGCCCCATAACGCGTACCTTTCTTCAAAGTGTTTGAAAGCAGGGTTGTGACCCCCAGGCTTGGTCCTTGGGACCCTTGGAGCACGTGAGCGGAGTCCTTGCTTTCTCCCCCGTCGTGGCAGCCCCCTTCCCAGAAGTGGCCCTGCTGCCCTCTGGCTCTCTTTCGGCCTCCAGTACCGTGTCCCCTTCCCGTCACCCAGCAGGCTCCTGCTCTGGAAAGGCTCCACTCAGATCCTGACACACCATCTAGAGGGGAGCCTTTCCTGGGGTCCCTGAGGCCCCGCCCCATCACTGTCAGAGCATCTGACCTTGGCCTGGACTTGTGGTTTCTTTCTCCCACTGGACAGACCTCTTGTAGGCGTGGGACCTTGTGACAGGCACGTGGCCCTTGTGCAGGTGCATGAGTTATCTCCAGTAACTCACACTTTGTTCCTGAACTTCCTCCCCGCTTCACATCTAGGGGCTTCCCTGGTGGCTCAGGCAGTAAAGAATCCGCCTGCCATGCAGGAGACCCGGCTTCGATCCCTGGGTCGGGAAGATCCCCTGGAGAAGGAAACGGCAGCCCACTCCAGTCTTCTTGCCTAGAGAATCCCATGGACGGAGGAGCCTGGTGGGCTACAGTCCATGGGGTCTCAGAGTTGGAAATGACTGAACGACTAACACTTTCACATCTTGACCGAGCCCCTCAGGTTAGAGCTGCTGTTGTTTATTTACCCCCTGATAGTCTCTTGGGGAAGAAGCCGAGGCTTTGGGTGGTTACGGTCAGGCCTACTTGGTGGCCAGTTCAGTTCAGTCCAGTTGTTCAGTTGTGTCCAACTCTTTGCAACACTATGGACTGCAGCACACCAGGCCTCCCTGTCCATCACCAACTCCCGGAGTTTACTCATACTCATGTCCGTTGAGTCGGTGATGCCATCCAGCCATCGTCCCCTTCTCCTCCTGCCTTCTAATCTTTCCCAGCATTGGGGTCTTTTCAAATGAGTCATTTCTTCGCGTCAGGTGGCCAAAGTACTAGAGTTTCAATTTCATCATCAGTCCTTCCAATGAGTATTCAGGACTGATTTCCTTTAGGATGGATTGGTTGGATCTCCTTGCAGTCCAAGGGACTCTGAAGAGTCTTCTCCAGCACCACAGTTCAAAAGCATCAATTCTTCGGTGGCCAGGCCTGAGTTAAAATGAGACGGTGACTCCAGGGCTCCAGCTTTTACCCAGGTGCTTTGATTTATATGAAGGTGGAAGAGGAGAAGGAAGCAAGGTAGAAGTGCTCTCAAGATTGATATCTTCCCATTGATAATTAGGACAGAATTCATTATGCAGAACTGGGTGGCCTACCAAGAATGAGCGTATTCTTCTTAGCCTTTTAGTAACTGGGGGACGTTAAAGGAGAGTGATTGGACACTTGCAGGACGAGGTGAACAGCTCTGGACTTTGGGACTGTTGTGAAGTGAGGTGAGATGTGATTCACTGGCCTTATAAAACCATTGAAGACTGTTCAAATTTAGTAGCTGTGATTTTTTTTTTAAAAAGGCCTATGGCAGAGAACACTTTGAAAAACAGATTGTATGAAATGTGTGCTTAGAGAGTGTGTGTGTACTGCTGAAAATATTTAAAGT
Organism: Redunca redunca; assembly: GCA_006410935.1. Lineage (NCBI taxonomy): Eukaryota > Metazoa > Chordata > Mammalia > Artiodactyla > Bovidae > Redunca > Redunca redunca. Next base: position 144,175 of record SJYQ01000971.1, read on the forward strand.
AATAAAATGGTTGTGATTTTAGGATGGAGAACTTGTGTGCTTTTAAAGTGTCCCCCGCAACCCAGATTTTTAAGGACCAAAAGATAATGCAGTTGATCTCAGGATGGAGCAGTCCTCTCAGCATATAACCCCAAAAGCAGGAACTGTGAAGGAAAAGTCTCCATTGATTACTTGAGAATAATTAAACTTCTGTATGTTAAAATGCCACAAACAAAATTAAAAAGCAAATGATGGTAAATTTACTTTCTTTACTGAAAAAAGAGGGCTTATAGAACTAAGATAAAGACACCCCTTCCACCTCCTTCGCCACTATGGGGGAAAATGAGCAAACTGGTAATTTTTTTAAAGAAGGGTTAAGAAATAAAAATTCAGCTTTACTAGTAGTACTCATGGGAAAGCAAATCAGTGAGATAGTTTGTTTTAAATTTTGGCATAGATTGAAAAATAGACCACTTCTGGTGAGGATATGAAGAAATGAGTCCATCCAGTCATCGACTGAAAAATAATAATTTTTCTGCAAGAACCATGTAAATATGTGTGTGTGTGTGTGTATATATGTACTCTGAAATATAAATAGCTAATCTACTTTTAGGGATTCAGTCTAAGAAAATAAAAAAAGGATGGGTTAATATTCTGCCACGGATACACTATCTAATGCCTTCCAATTGAACATTTGTTTTCACGTTTTGCTGTTAAGGGTTATGATCTCAGCATTTTTAGATAAATCTTTGCATTTCTGTAATTCTGTATTCTGTGAGACCAAAACATGCTATAGAACAATACATGTAATGTCTAAAATTTTCTTTTTTTAGTGTGTATGTACTTTTTTTTAATAAGCCAAAATGTTTATAGTGATTATCTCTGAGTAGTGGAATTATGGGTTATTTTTAGTTTATTCTTTTGGCTTGTATGTTTTTCCCCAGTTTTCTACAGTGTACATGTATTTATAATGCGGTGGATTAGCCTATGAAGACAAAAGACAGCAGAAGCAGTGAGCCTGCTCTGAGCAGGATGCTTCTGCTCCCTCAGCTCAGTGCTGGATCACCTGGGTTTCTGCTTTACTTGCGGCAGGTCCCTTTGCGGGTGTGTTGACGCCAAGGGTTCAGGGTGCGATATCTGACTGTTGGTTCTCCCTGCAGGGCTCGTCTTCCCATCCTCCCGTCTTCATCCTTCAGCTTCTCTGGGTCTCGTCATACTCCATGCCCTCTGTGAAACTGTTTTAATCTGTGAAATCCACTTATGTTTTGAAATTTTGTTGAGTTGTAACTGGGTTATGTACTAACAAATTCTCTTCAGCGTGGAAGTTTCCTTTTCTTAGCAATGCTGTGACCTTCCTATCCTTTTTTTGTGGACTTCACAACTCCTAGCTGTAGGAGGTGGGTGTTGAAAGCCACTGTCATTATGCCTAAGAAGGTACATTTGCTACAGATTAGAGAAAACAAATTCTCTTGACACACTTCATGCCATGGCTTGGAATATTAAAACGTTATTAGTGATTAAGAAATGTGTTCTGAATGACACAAACTAGGAATGCTGTTGGCCATCTGAGAGTAGCTAACATAGTTAAGCGTGCCGAGGAAGCGTCCGAAAGTCAGGACATGGGGGAGAGGCCAGAGAGCCCGGAGGCCCTCCTGCAGGAGGCAGGGAGGCCTGCTCTAGACGGACTGGAGGGAAAGGGTTGAAGTGGGGATGAGGCTGAGAAACCAGGGAACGCAGTTCCGCCCCAAGTGGCATCCCAGACATAGGGGCTGGAGGTGCTTTCCCACACTTTGGGAACTGGCGGGCTTCAGTTTGGGGGAGGGTGGGGAAGAAAAAAGCCAGAGATTGGTTTCTTCTGAGTGCTCCACTCCGGTCTTAGCGGATCATCTTGCAGTGTGGTAATAACCACCATTCCTCAGGACGTAGAATGTGCCAGAGACTGGGGCTGAATCCCTCTGGCAGCTTTGAAACTGCTCCCCGCTCCCTACCTGCTCCCGCCCAGCTTTCTGCTTTTTGCTGATAGACACCTCATTATGGACATAAGTCTTTCACTTCCCAAGGTAAAGGTAGCCTTGGCCACTCGATGCAGGAATGGTTTGCTAGTCAGTCATGATTCAGAGGGTAAAGAATCTCTGCAATGCAGGAGACCCAGGTTTGATCCCTGGGTCGGGAAGATCCTCGGGGTAAAGGAACAGGTACCCGCTCTAGTATTCTTGCCTGGAGAATCCCATGGGCAGAGGAGCCTGGCGGGCTACAGTCCATGGGGTTGCAAAGAGTCAGACACGACTGAGCAACTCATTTTACTTCCATCAGATAGAGGCTCCCGAAACCAGAGGGTGAGGACTGCCTCCCCACAGGGGCCCCAGAACGCTGGAGATGGCGTGGCCTGGTGTGTAGTTTCACAGGAGTCACTCCTCAGTGGTCCCTTGCAAGTGTCCTGTGTGTCGGTGCCTCTGTCCCAGGCAGGGGGTTGCGATCTAACCAGACATCATGGTGAAGCCCATCATGCTTGATGCTCTGAAGCATTGTTCAGTCCCTGTTTCCATAATGAAGCAGGCCAGCTTTACCACTCCCTGCATTTTCTGTCATTTTAGAGCAGTGTTAGCCCGTCTGTGTTCTGTGATATGTAAGATATTGGAATGGAAGCGAGGTGTCTGTGCACTTCAGTCGTGTCCAACTCTTTTGCAACCCCATGGACGGTAGCCCACCAGGCTCCTCTGTCCATGGGATTCTCCAGGCAAGAATACTGGAGTGGGTTTATGCCCTCCTCCAGGGGGTCTTCCTGACCCAGGGATCGAACCTGTGTCTCCTACATTGGCAGGCGGGTTCTTTACCGCTGGTGCCACCTGGAAAGCCTAGAGAAGGGAAGATCTGTGAGTAAATGCATTTAGGAAATGCTAGGCTGGATACTGAGGGGCTTTTAATATGCTAATGAACATTGCTGGCCTTATAGAGAGACATCTATTTTATAGGAAATAAATATCTTACAGGGTCTGTGTATGTATATAAGGTGGTGGTGCTGGTATTCAGTCATCCATCTGTCCAACTATTTGTGACCCCACGGATTGCAGCATGCCAGGCCTCCCTGCCCCTCACCATCTCCCAGAGTTTGCCAAAGTTCATGTTCATTGCATCGGTGATGTTGTCCAGCCATCTCATCCTCTGATGCCCTCTTCTCCTTCTGCCCTCAATCTTTCCCAGCATCAGGGACTTTTCCAATGAGTCAGCTGTTTGCATCAGATGACCAAAGTATTGGCGCTTCAGCTTCAGCATCAGTCCTTCCAGTGAATATTCAGGGTTCATCTCCCTTAAGATTGCCTGGTTTCATCTCCTTGCTCTCCAGGGGACTTTCAGGAGTCTTTTCCAGCACCACAGTTCAGAGGCTCAATTCTTTGGCGTTCTGCCTTCTTCACCGTCCAGCTCTCACAATACAACTGGGAAGACTATAGCCTTGACTATATGGACCTTCGTACCCTTGATTTAATAATAGAATCTGAGGGAAGAAAACCCTACTACCATGGTAAAGAATACGTTTTGCTTTGTAGAGACATACCGATTTTAGAATCAAATGTGAGAAATGACATGCATTGCCATGGAGGGGAGGCCAGGTGTGGAGTAAACGTTGTGTTTGCCTCTATGCTCTCAGAGCGTTGAGCATCTTAAAACACTATAAGTTCTCAGGAGTGGGATGGGTAATGTGGAGAGCAGGATCCTCCCAAGTCCAGAGTTAGACGTGTACTTGTCTAGAAATGGTTTCTGCCTCACTTTATTCCTTGTCTAAATATAAACCCGAAGTGCTATTATAGGAAGTGTCTAAAAAAAAGTTTTTTTAAGCGCATGGACCAGCATTAATCCATCCTCACCACTGAGGAGCAACAGCAGAGTCTCAGCTCGTGTCGTTCACATTTTCTTGGAGGTGACATACGTTGAAAGTCCTTTTTAAACCTGGAAAATGCTGGTTTGTAACATTAACTTCAAAGATATTTCAGAACTTTTTAAAGTTTATAAACTGCTGGAGTTTTCAAAGCACGCCAGTCCATTGAAACACAGACTTGGCTTCTCCTAGGTCAGCTCCCCTGATATTTAAACGGGTTCCTTTGCGTTTCTCGCTCCGTGGTTTCCAGGGTGAGGGTGGGAAGCTGAGCCAGGTGTGTTTTTCAGAGCGCTTTGGGCCCCTTTCGGAAGGGCTGTAACATGCAGTGTTCTCCAAGCTTCTGGACCAGGATCACATTGTTTTTTCTTGAATCGTCTTGGTCTTCGCGTCTTAGATCGTCTTTGAGGAGATGGCTCTTTGGCTGGCTTCTCTGGTCTGGTTCGCTTTGCTGTGGGGTTTTTCAGGTATGTTCTGGCTGGAGCAGTTCTGACCTTTTTCGAGGGTAGCTGGTTGCCTCCGGGCTGAGCCCACCGCACCCCGCAGCCTGCCCCCCCAACCTGCAGGGTGTCCCTGTGGCCCTCTGCACCCTCGCAGCCTCCCCAGGCCACATTCGGCTTCTCAGTTCACAGTGCTGCCTCTGCGAATGTTCTGCATTGCGTGGTCGCCGAGTCTTCTTAGCTCTTCCTCCTCCATCTCCGTCCTCAGCTCCGCCTTGCTTGGGTCTGCCCCAGCTCCCCTTGCCCGTGTTCAGGATTTGTCGTGACTCCCTGACTGCAGGGCCTGTCCCCAGCAGAGGCTGGCGTCACTGTGACCGGCTGGAGTAGGCTCTGCACTCCATCGTCGCCAACCCTTCTCCACTAGTCCATCTCACACCCTGAAGCTCAGAAAATCCCCAGAGTCAGGCGTGTGCCCGGTGCTGATCTGCAGCTCTTCTCACTCAGAAGTGGCTGATGTGGGCCCGGCTCTTCGTCTTGTCCTGGTTCTTCACACCTTCTACCCGTGAAACAATGTGATTTCAGTAGGGCAAACCAATTTGGGGAAGTTCTGTTAATTTTGAGATTTAATCTGTAATAAATTACAAATGAGAAATGTCCTTTTGATAGGGTGACTTGTGGGAAATGTCTGTGATTAAAGAATTCACAGGTTATAATCAACAAACTGAAAGTATGGATGTGGTGTAAGGTGAAATATCCACGTTGCTTTTTATGGTAGATTTACAGGTGAGTGAGTGTGTGTCTAACTAGGACAGTGGATTCCCTTCATAGTTTAAAATAGTTTAAAGCACATTCAGATGACTCTTTGGCAGCAGTGAGTCTAACTAGTTCTACATTAAAAAGAGGGTCGTCCCTCCCAAATGCAGGGGAAGATTTGTGTGCTTTATTAACAGTCTGGTAGAGACTAAGGGTGTGTGATCTGAAAAAAGCAGTCCTAAAATGCGCTGCTTTCTCCATAGTTCGTTGCATTTGTACTTTGCAGTAAGTTGATGTATTTGCAAAGTTTTTGTATCATTTTGTGAGGCTCATGTCCTCTAAAGTTCCCTTTCTTATATGTGTGAGTACTTGGTAAACTGGAGGAAACCTGTACTTTGTGATTTTGATGTTCTTTTAAAAAGATACTTTATTTTCGACTGGGAACATGATTTGATGGTTTTAAAAATAAGCTATTTAAAGCATAAGCTTAAAAACTTTGCTTGAGAAAATATACCATGGCTCAGTCGTTTCAGGCTCTTTGTGACCTCTTGTGAACTGCAGCACGCCAGGCTTCCCGGTCCATCACCAACTTCTGGAGTTTACTCAGACTCATGTCATTAAGTTGGTGATCCCATCCAACCATCTCTGTCGTCCCCTTCTCCTCCCGCCTTCAAACTTTCCCAGCATCAGGATCTTTTCCAATGTGTCAGTTCCTCGCATCAGGTGGCCAAAGTATTGGAGTTTCAGCTTCAACATCAGTCCTTCCAATGAATATTCAGGACTGATTTCCTTTAGGATTGACTGGTTGGATCTCCTTGCAGTCCAGGAGACTCTCAAGAGTCTTCTCCAACACCGCAGCAAATTATGTGAAATCATGAATTTTGACAGACATTTCTCTGAGGTTTCCCCTGCTAAACTTGAGCTTGACTGTAAAGAGAGTAGTACCGCCCCCATCGCAGGTAGGTAGTAGAGATCAATACTGATCTCAATATGTAGGATTCTTTACTGTAGAAGTGAAAGGAGCTGCTTCTGTCTCTTCTGTCCCTGAAACAGTAACCTGGAAAAAAGCCAGTACTTCTACAGTGACCATAAAAACAAGTTAGTGCAGATTATGAAGGAAATGCACTACAAGCTTTTGCAGCTTAAACATAGGACTGGCGTCAGTTCATCTAAAAACAAACACAAGTAAAAAATGCCAGAAGCTTCAGTCAGTTTCAGTCATTTTCTTAGGTGAAGCTGTTACAGGTTTTACCAAATTTTTACCTTTGTTATAGACATGGCTGGATTGTTTTGAGTTGGATTGGGGAGCAGGATTTTTTTAAAATCCCCCTCCTGCCACCATAAAAAGGAAAAAGCCTTTATTGAAGGTTATCAAATGGCATGTGTTCAGGAAACCAGAAGACTTACTCAGATAATGGAGAGACTGAATTTAATCTGTTTGTCCTTGATAGGTGCAAAGCCCAGGTTTAAACACAGCACTTTAGTGTGTTATGTATCTCTTCTTATCCTTTGCTAGGTATTTATAAATCTCTGACTACTTGATGTTGTCATAGCTGGAAAGGACATTTTCAACAGGACACATTATCAAGTCAGGCTCAGACAGTAAAGAATCTTTCTACAGTGCTGGAGACCCATGTTGGATCCCTAGGTTGGGAAGATCCCCTGGAGGAGGGCATGGCAACCCACTCCAGTATTCTTGCCCATAGAATCCCATGGACAGAGGAGCCTGGTGGGCTACAGTCCGTGGGGTCACACAGAGTTGAACAGGACTGGCGGCTTTGATTGCACATGTGCACGGATTGGGGTGGGGTGCAGACCCCTCGGAGCAGTGGGTGCCTCCGTCTCTGTACCACCCTGCGTGGCCAGAGCACTGTCCAGGCACCTGAAGGAGAGCGCCAGCAGATCTCTCAGACCTCAGGAAGGTGAAGGAATGGTAGACTGTATTCAGAACCAATCAAATGTGAAAGCTCCAAACCAGATCAAGTGTAGAGGAGGGACTGTGGATTCTTTTTGAACCAATTTGTAGTGAAGTGGGAAATGTCTTAAAAATTCACTTAGCTAGAGGGAGCTGCTGGTCATGAGTTTTGAACTTAAGGTTAATGTATTTGGAGTAGGGGAAAGAAAAGGAATGAAAAGGTTTGAAACACCCAGATTAGCTGGATGATCTTCTTCACTTAGTGACGTGGTAACTTTCAAAATCTGCTGACTCAGCAGATGGTATTTCAGGGCCTGGCACTGGCCAAGTACAGGGCAAACCGTGCGCCACGTGGGGAAATCTGGCCGTTAGCGGAACAGGATTGTGAGACTTGAGCGTTGAAACGTTTCATGGAGACGAAAGTGACAGTCTGCGTGGTAGCATCCTTTACCGAGGAGGAGAGATCTGTGTCGTCTGGTCGTGACGTGCCGCGCTGCCTCCCCGGCCGAAGGCATCTGGACTTCGCCCTCGGTGGCCTGCAGCTGTCCCCCATGCCGCCAGCACCCTGGTCATCTCAGCAGTGAAGGCGACCTGCTGTGTGTTTCTGCCTGTGTTGGCCCGGGTCCCGACGATTCTGTGGCAGCAGGACGGCAGGGAGTGGCCGGGGTGCAGACTCCGTGGATCCCTCCCAGCAGCAGCTCACTCAGCAGCTTGGGTCGGAAACACTTTGCCAGCTGGTATTTTTAAAGCTTTTTTTTTTTTTTTAAAGTGCATTTGGTGGTGGAATCAAAGAACCAGTTGAATTTTAAGAATGAGTGAGATTTCAAAGAAAAGCTGAACTTTGAGCAGCTGCCTCTGGCTGGACCCCCAGGCCCGTCAGAACACGAGGCTCCCTGTCTTCTGACGGTGGCTCCGCTTTGGTGGGAATTTGGGAAGGTACCCCTCGTGTTCTGTTGTCCAAGAGTATTGTGCAGTTTGCCGGCAACATCACTTCATTTTGACTTAAAAAATAAGCACTCTAAGTTTGATATTTCCCCCTGAGTTTTTTGTTGTTGTTGTTGTTGTTTTCTAATTTTTTTTTTTTTTTTTTACTTTATTGCTTTTGCCATACATCAACATGAATCCGCCATGGGTATACATAAGTTCCCACTCCTGAACCCCCTTCCCACCTTGTTGTTTTATTTAAATACTGTGTTAGGGGTTTCAAAGATATCTGATAATCTTTGTTGTTCAGTCACTAAATCATGTCCGGCTCTTTGTGACCCCACAGACTGCAGCACGCCAGGCTTCCCTGTCCTTCACTATCTCCCAGAGTTTGTGGGACTCAAGTCCATTGAGTCGATGATGCCATCCAACCATCTCATCCTCTGTCACCCCCTTCTCCTCCTACCCTCAATCTTTCCCAGCATCAGGGTCTTTTCCAGTGTTGAAGCCGAGGTGTTAACATGGAAAGTAGCAGGTGCTTCCTGTGTCTGGTACCCTTAACAGTTTCTTTGCATAACTCATCTATGCCTCACAACAGCCTTGTGAGATAGGTAGTGTAATCACTGCAGGTCAATATAGGCATTATAAGTTGAGTCTGCCTAAGCTCATATAGATTGTAGGTTACAGAGCCAGAAACGTGTCCCCTCAGACGTCCACGCACACTTTCGTGCTAAATCTCTCAGGGAGTCTTGCCACCGTGTGCCTTTTGAATTGTTTCTATAGTAAGAAATACATTTTGTAGGTTAACTCTATACATACACAGACATAACTGAATTAAAGATGCTCTGAGTAATACTTGTTATGTTCTATGAGCTCTTTTCTTTTCACTTTCTTGAAAAGTTGAGTTACCATTGACTAAGCTGGTTTCATGGCCTACACATTAATGGATTGCAGGCCTCAGTTTGAAAAACATGCATGGTGTAGATAATCATAATCAAATGTAATAATTTTTCCTCCTTGTTTTAAAGTGAATGAAAATGCTTGAAAATGAAATGCATGCAAGCAGCAAGCTTGATCACTGAATTAATATGCCTGTGCACACATTGTGCTGAAATGGAGAGCCGAAACTCGGTCCTTAACAGTTACAACTGGTTTACCTGGACAAACGAGGCAGTCTGTATCGTCAGCTCAGTCCAGTTGCTCAGTCGTGTCCGACTCTTTGTGACCCCATGGACTGCGGCACGCCGGCTGCAGTCTGCCTAGTGCCTCTTGAATATCAGGTGGTTATGGTCGTCTTCAAGTTTCCTAAAGCAGCCATGCTTGTGTCAGTCCACTGGAAGTCACAGTCGTTAGAGTAGGAAGAGTATATACTGACCGAATTAAGAATCAGCTTTAACAGTACTTAAGGCTTTGAGTGCTTTTGTGTGGATTTTTAGAATTTAAAAAGACCTATTAATTATTCAAGTACCAAAAGTAAAAATTGTGTCTTAATTCCTATGATGTTCATAGGACAAAATTCCATACTTAATGACATCCAGAATTCCTCAGTTATAAAATATGTGTGTGTGTTCTGGGGACTGAGTTGAATTAGTATATTTCTTTATTTGTAGAATTAAAAGGGCAGTGATCTCAAGGACACGGTAACTGTATTCCCTTATTTAGTGTAAGTTTGAGGGCCTTGTAATTTCAAAGCTTCTGCTAGTTTTTAGAAAGTAGGAGATCTCATAGAACAAACCCATGAAGCTTTAAATACATCTCCTCACATCCTACCCCAGAATGGTGAGTCCTGAGCTCGGTTCTTCACTTCCCATCCCATCAGTTTTATAGTTTTAATTGCCTATTTGGGTAATTTCTCTTAAATTTTATACATAATGTGAATGGTGTGCCTCTCCTTACCCCCATTTTTCTCAGTACTGTTACGGTGCTGGTAGAAAAGGAAATGGCATGTAATTAACATGCTCTAGCGTGCCTCTCTGTAGTTCTGTATGCTGAAGGGCTGGGTGGGTTTGGAGGCTTTTTAAAGCATCATCAGTGATTTAGATGAGTCCCGCAAATGTCTGGAGTCACCATTCACCCAGTATTTCTGGAGCACCTCCACCCTGCCAGGGCACTGTGTTTGGTGCTGAGGATTCAGCTGTGAATTAGACCCCTGCTTTTGAGCCACAGAGCAGAGCCCATGGATCAGTATTACTTTTATTAAATCTGAAGGTTCTGGGTGAGATATTTTGTTTACAGAAAAGAACTTCAGTTATTGATATATTTTCCATTTTTACAGTAACAGGTATAAATGTAAAATCTACTTATTAACAAAGCCATTATTCAAATAGCAATAATTAGCAAAATAGACTGATTTTCAATTATGAAAAATGAGCAAATATAGTATTTAATATTCAGCATTAGCTTTTTATTTACTCAGGTTTTCTAGGTTATAAAATGCAAGTTATTTTATGAGCAAAACCTAAAGATCAAAAGTGAGCATCTACTTTCATTTTTAAATTTTTTTTAAACTTTTTTTTTTTAAAGCAGTTGTAGGTTCCCAGCAAAACTAAGGGGAAGGTGTAGAGATTTCCTGTATCCCTCCTGCCCCCACATACACAGACTCCCCCATTTTCAGCATCCCCCACCAGAGTGGTATATTTGTTACAAGCAAATCGACATTAACACATAGTCGCACAAAGTCCATAGTTTACATTAGGATTCACTCTTGGTGGTGTGTTTTATGAGTTTGGACAAGTGTATAATAACATGTATTCATCATTATAGCAGCATACAGAATAGTTACACTGCCCTAAAAATGCTCTGTGCTTTGCATATCTATCTCCCTGCCCCTCTGCTGAGTTCCTGGCAACTTCTGACAACTTCTTGTGATGTGTGCTTTAGTCCCTCAGTCACATCTGATTTTTGCCAACCCGTGGACTACAGCTCACCAGGCTCTTCTGTCCATGGGATTTCCCAGGCATTAAGTACTGGATTACCATTTCCTTTTCCAGGGGATCTTCCCGACCCAGGGATCAAAACCACCTCGTCTGCGTTTGGGCAGATTCTTTACCACTGAGCCACCTGGGCAACTTCTTACCGTCTCCTTAGTTTTGCCTTTTCCAGAATGTCATACAGTTGGAGTCACATAATACATATAGTCTGAGTAGCCTTCTCAGAAGGGCTTCTTTCTCTTAGTCATGTGCCTTTAAGGGTCCTCCATGTCTTTTCATGGCTTGATGGCTCATTTCTTGTTAGTGCTAAATAATATTCCATGGTCTGGAGGGCCCACAGTTTATTTATCCACTGACCCCCGGAGGGATATCTTGCTTGCTTCCAGGTTTTGACAGCTATGAAAAAAGGCACTATAAACATCTGTGTGAGAGTTTTCACGTGGACGTTAGTTTTCAACTCCTTTAGGCAAATAGAAAGCAACAGTTAATTGCTGAAATGTACGGTCAGAACATGTTTAGTTTTGTCGGAAGCCCACGGTGCCTTCTAAAGTGGCTACACCATATTGCTTTCCCACCAGCAATGAAGGAGAGTTCCTGTTGCTCTTCTCTCTCACCAGCATTTGGTTTTTGTCATTGTTCTGAATTTTGGCCATTCTGATAGGTGTGTGGGCATCCCATGTGGCACTAGTGAAAAGGAACGTGCCTGCAAGGCAGGAGACATAAGGGACTCGGGTTGGATCCCTGGGTCGGGAAGATCCCCTGGAGAGGGGACTGGCACCCACTCCAGCATTCTTGCCTAGAGAATCCCATGGGCAGAGGAGCCTGGCGGGCTGCAGTCCATGGGGTCACAGAGTCAGACAAGACTGAGGAGGCTGAGCATGCAGTAGGTGTGTAGGGGTGTCTCATTATTTTAATTTGCGTTTTCCTGATGATAATACTACGTAGAGCAGCTTCTCAAATGCTTATTTACCGTCTGTATTTCTCCTCTGGTGAAGCCTTTGGCCCATTTTTTAATCAGATGGTTTTCTTACTGAGCCCTAAGAATTTTTTGTGTATTTTGGTTAACAGTTGTTTATCAGATGTGTCTGTTGCTGGTATTCTCTCCCAGCCTGTGGCTTGCTTCTTATTCTCTTGACAGTGTCTTTCTCAGAGCAGACGTTTTTCATTTCAGTGAATTGCAGCTGGTCAGTGATTTCTTTCGTGGACCTAGCCTTTGATGTTGTGTCTAAAAGCCCACACCTTTACCCAAGCTCATCTAGGGTTTCTCCCATGTGATCTTCTAGGAACTTTATAGTTTTGCTCTGCTTTTAAGGAAGGCTTTGCAAATATTACACGAAAAATGTTCAACATACCAAAAGTGTCCTTGTGTTTAATGGGGTTTTAATCATTTTTCTGACTAAGATCAGATGAGTTAGATGGGTTTTTAATGATCATCTCCAACTATGGTTATTTTTTAAGAAGGCAGGAAGATCACCGTCAATTGGGGAGTTCCTACTAGACACCAGCCATAGAAGCAGGCCTGTTTACTTATGATGTCTTATTTAACAACTCTGAGAAACTGGCATTTGGATCTTTAACTTCAGTTGAGAATTGAATTAGCGCTGGCATTGAAGGAGCCAAGCGTTCCCCTTCCAAGTGAGTCTGACTGGTCATGCTCCTCGGTTTTGGAGTCTCGGGAAGGATTTGTCTCCTTGTAAAGAAAGCTGAGCAACAAAGAATTGATGCTTTTGAACTGCAGTGTTGGAGAAGACTCTTGAGAGTCCCTTGGACTGCCCAGAGATCCAACCAGTCAGTCCTAAAGGAAATCAGTCTTGAATTGGAAGGACTGATGCTGAAGCTGAAACTCCAATACTTTGGCCACCTGATGGCCAAACTGACTCATTGGAAAAGACCCTGATGCTGGGAAAGATTGAAGGCAGGAGGAGAAGGGGATGACAGAGGATGAGATGGTTGGATGGCATCACCAATTGATTGATGAGCAGAAATGATACTGGCAATAACTGCCCTGGAGTAGCGAGAATATCTGTGATTTCCTGGTGGCAAAGTCAGAGGTGGTCCCAGAACCCCTGTGGTCCACTGCCTAGGCTCCTAACTGGGGGAGTGAGCTAGGCTCCCTCTGAGGTTACAAGGAGGCTCTGTGTGCGGACCAGCCATCACTCAGTGCTCCCAGCCTCTCTGGGCGGGCTTCAGGTCGATTTCCAGTCTAATGCGGTGACTGAGTTTGAGTTTCCAACTTCTTGTCGTTTGGGGCCACTTTATCTTGGGGGATAGGTTGCTAGAAGTGAGATGGCTGGGTGGCCGGGTCAATGCACTGGCGGCGTTTTCGGATTCGGCCGATTACCGCCTGCAGAGTGAACACCTCCACCAGCAACAGTTCAGTCATTTTGACTTTTGTCATGTAGCGTCTGTTGGATTCTGGAATCCAGAGGTGTGTTTTTGGAGATCTGAAAGCCCAAGTCTGAGAGACTCTTACCCTCGGTGTTCCTCGCTGGCACTGCCCCTTCTGCTCCACGTGCTCCGTGTGTCTTTAATTTCACCGCGCTGAGGTCTCCTTTCATCCCAGCTCCACGGGGCTATCGGCCGAATGCTTCTGACATCACATCTTTGCTCCGGAACCTTACAGGACTCTGTTGCCCACTCAGAATAAAGGCCTCGCCTCCTCTTACTACAGACGCCCCCTCCTCTCTTCTAAGCTCTAGCCCGAGCCCCCCAAACTCAGCCTCCTGCCCTTTGCTTTTCTGCTTCCCCCTCTTCCCGGGCAAAACCCCTCAGATACCACCTGAGAAGCATTCGAAATGCAGACTTTGTAGAGCCTCTTGGGCATTGCAGTCTGGAGTGACTTCTTCCAGACCCTCCAGACTCCTTCTGCAGTTTTCCCTGTATCTTCACTGGGGCAGTAAAACGTCTCTGCCCAGTGACAACTCTTCTGGGACTTCAGCTGTCTTTTAAATATTTTATGTTGCAGGAGAACTTGAGCCCCTCTATTGGTAACATATTGGATGGCAGTTCTTAAAGCTTTCTTTCTAGTGGAACACCCAGTAATACTGCTTTTCATGCTAAGGCTCCCGCATATCCAGAACCTGGTCATTTTGTAAAGATCCATTCCTTGCTGTGAGTGACCTGAATTTGATCCAGAACGATTTGTAGCTAGCATGCTTTAAAGCTGTCTTTTTTTCTTAACAGTTTTATTGAGGTATAACACTCGCTTGTTTTAAATGTATAATTCAGTAATTTTCAGTAAAATTAGAGTTGCACAGCCATCACCACAGTCCAGTTTTAGGACATTTCCTTTACCGCAGAGGATCCCTTTGGGGTGAGGCCTGCCTCCTGTCACTCCCCATTCCCCCCGCTGGCTCCCCCATCTCGCAGGAGTCCACTTCCTGCCTCTCTAGCTTACCCATTCTGTACATTTCATGATAAATGGGATCATGTAACGTGTGGTCTTTTTCTTCTGGTTTTCACTTAGGCTAATGTGTTTGAGGTTCATCCATGCTGTGGCGTGTATCGGTACTTCATTTTTTATTGCCTAAGTGTTTTCTTTTGTATGACTAAGGATATCTTGCTTATCTGTTCACCTGTTGGTGGGCATTTGGGTTGTTCTACTTTTTGGCTTTTATATGTAATGTGTCCTGTGAACATTCGTGTACAGGTCTTTGGATGGACATACATCCTTTTTTAGCAGGGGGTAGATCCCTAGTAGTGGGATTGATGGGTCATGTGGTAGGGGAAGAATCCCTGTGCACTGCAGGAGTCACAGGAGATGGGGGTTCGCTCCCTGGGTCGGGAAGGTCCCCTGGAGGGGAGGGCATAACAGCGAACTACAGTATTCTTGCTTGGAGAATCCCATGGACAGAGGAACCTGGTGGGCCACAGTCCATGGGGTCACAGAGAATCAGACACGACTATAGTGACTTAGCACAGTGGTAAATCTGTGTTAGCTGAACGTAGTCTTTAAATGGCCCAAATGTCTAATTACTAGCTTTGAGTAAAGACATAAACAAGACAGCCTGAGCACTTATGATTCAGGCCTCGGGAACTTGACTCTGAAGTGACTGAGAAAAAGCAGACCCCATTTCCCATCTGTGTGTGTGTTTAGATTCTCTTTCTGGCCGTAGATTTAATGGTTTTGAATGACTAAGTGGAGACAAGACTCAGCTAATGTTCCTAGAAAGACATCTATTAGGATATTAATTGGATTTTTTTTGCTTTTGTCAACTGTAATCATTTGAACTTAATTGTAATTAAGCCCTTAGTTCTATATAGAAATGGAATAATACACATTTACATTTTATAAGTATACAAATTTCAATAATGGAGGTCAGGTAGTAAATGCCTTTCCTGGTGGTGTACAGATAGAACCCTAAGTATTGAACGTACAAATTGTTGGTCTACATTCACAAGATATTAACCCTTGTTCTAGTATCTTCAAGAATACTTTGATTTAAGAAGTGAAACATTTAAATAATTCATATTCAAATACTAATAAATGAATATACAAATAAATAGGGATGTTAAGTATGAATAAATATCCAGTTCATGAATTGGCCAGATCTTCCTTGACCTATTGGTTTGCAGTCCTTTGGGCCGGTCATCACACACTGACATCTTGATGCTTTCATTTGCGTTTTTGCATGGTTCCTGTGAAGCCATGTTGTAATCTCAAACTAGAGAGTACATCCTAGCAGCACACTTCTTAAGGAAGTGGGATAGGAAATCCCAAGGAAATCCCAAGGAAAACAGCATGAAGGGGTGAGTGATAAAAAAGAACACGGCTTTGGAATCCAAATATTTGGGTATGAATCCTTGTCACTTGTCACCAGAGTGGTTTTGGGGAAATTATTGAATATTTCCAAGCCTGAGTGGGGCTTCGCTGGTGGCTCAGTGGTGAAAGAATCTGCCTGCGATGCAGGAGACACAGGTTTGATCCCTGAGTCAGGAAGATCTCCTGGAGGGGAAATGGCAGCCTGCTCTAGTACTCTTGCCTGGAGAATCCCATGGACAGAGGAGCCTGGTGGGCTAGAGTCCACGGGGTTGCAAAGAATCAGCTACAACTAACTGCACACACACACACACACAAGCCTGAGTGTCCTCATTTGTAGGAAATAGTACTATGCAGAGAATACAGTTATTGTAAGGATTCGGTGAGGGGAAAGTATTACAACTCCTGGCACAGGGTCTAGCAGTGAGGCCTACAGAGAATACTGGGTCCTTCCTTTACGTGGCAAGACCAGGGGAGAGACTGCCGTTAGGACCCAGGTGAGAGGTACTAATGACCGCCAGACTTAATGAGTTGCTGGGGATATGATGAGAGGTGGGTGATTCAAGAGAGGAGGAGGGAGTTGATGGAACTGACTTTACAGCAGGGGTGAAAACAGGAGAAACCAGAGCTGACCTTAGATGGGGGATACAGAGGAAGGCTTAATTGGAATGAGGGCCAGTCAAGAGGCTAACCAGTGGCCCTTAATTTAAGGTGAGGGTGGAGGGATTGGGGAGTGGGGGATGGTATATGTGAATGGAGATGGGTCTGCAGCTAGAAAGGGGGTGCTTTCATCACCTCCAGGATTTTGAAATGGACCAAGCCTTCTGTCCACCAAGGTAAAGAAAGGTAGAGAGGGAGGTGTTTCGTTTTCATTCACGTGAGCTTGTGGCCTCTGGAAGATCCAGGAAAGGAGAGCAGGAGGGGAGAGTTGGGTCAGGAGCAGATTGGCGTGGCCAGTACACAGAGGGTCCACAGCCAGTGGACCAGGAGGGGAGGGGAGCGCCAACCCGCGTGCTGCTGATGGCTCGTCTGACTCCTGAATTATCAGAGTGAGAGTGTAGAAGTCTAGTAAAATCCTGTCCAGAACTATGCAAAGTTTACAGCCTGAAGGCTCCGCCTTCCCTTATCCCAGATATGCACTTCAAGCCCAGGCTTCAGATGTTCAGTTCAGTTCAGTCGCTCAGTCCTGGCCGACTCTTTGCGACCCCATGGACTGCAGCATGCCACGCTTCCCTGTCCATCACCAACTCCTGGAGTTTACTCAAACTCATGTCCATCACGTCGGTAATGCCATCCAACCATCTCATCCTCTGTCGTCCCCTTTTCATCCCGCCTTCAATCTTTCCCAGCATCAGGGTCTTTTCCAGGGAGTCAGCTCTTCGCATCAGGTGGCCAGAGTTGAAGTTTCAGCTTCAGCATCAGTCCTTCCAATGAACATTCAGGACTGATTTCCTTTAGGATTGACTTGGTTGGATCTCCTTGCAGTCCAAGGGACTCTCAAGAGTCTTCTTCAGCACCACAGTTGAGATGTTGTATTCATTTAAATCATTAATGGAATTTAAGAGTTTCTCAGGTGGTGAGTTTACCAGTCTCAGTTCTAAGTGGGACTGAGATTGCTTGGTATGCACCAACCAGATCATGATCACATGGCACAGTTTCCAGGGATGTAAGTGAGAAGGTACTGTGTTTTGGTCCCATCCCCTGCCACATCCCTGTCAGGCTCCATCCTTTTGCTTCTCTTTCTTTTTCTACCACATACGTTGTGTAAAAAGCTGGAATCAGGATTGTGGAAAGAAGTATCAATAACCTCACATATGCAGGTGACCCCACCATTATGGCGGAAAGCAAAGAGGAACTAAAGAGCCTCTTGATGGAGGTGAAAAAGGAGAGTGAAAAATCTAGCTTAAAAGTAAACATTTAAAAAAACTAAGATCATGGCATCTGGTCCCTTCCATTCATGGCAGTTTGATGGGGGAAAAATGGACACAGTGACAGGCTTCATTTTCTTGGGCTCCAAAGTCACTGCGGATGGTGACTGCAGCCATGGAATTATAAAAAGACGCTTGCTTGCTCCTCAGAAGAAAAGCTATGACCGACTTAGACAGCATGTTAAAAAGCAGAGATATTACTTTGCGAACAAAGGTTTATATAGTTAAAGCTATGGTTTTTCCATGTATGGATGTGAGAGTTGGACCATAAAGAAAGCTGCTGCTGCTGCTGCTAAGTCACTTCAGTCGTGTCTGACTCTGTGTGACCCCATAGACGGCAGCCCACCAGGCTCCCTCGAGCACCAAAGAATTGATGCTTTTGAACTGTGGTGTTGGAGAAGACTCTTGAGAGTCCCCTGGACTGCAAGGAGATCCAACCAGTCAATCCTAAAGGAAATCAGTCCAGAATATTCATTGGAAGGAATGATGATGAAGTCTCCAATACTTTGGCCACCTGATGCAAAGAACTTAGTTGTTGGGTTTTTTTATTCCCCTGCAATATTTTTAAGGTAAATCCCAACCATCCTGTCATTTCACCCACAAGAGTATTAATCTGGTGAGGCTTGGGGGTTTTGTTTGTTTTTAAACAGGAGCCAATAAGCCCTGAGGCCGGTGCCTTAGACGGCGCTGAGCCAGTGTTCCAGGCCGTCAGCGAAGCCCTGGCCTTCTCTTCTGTGTTCGGTGTGTTTCACTCTCAAACTTAAAATGGTGTCATTTAGTATGTATTCCCCTGTCGCTTCCCCCGGACTCTAATTGACAAGGCTGTGTGCGGCGTGCTGTGTGGCCTTCCGACAGCTTATATGTGACTTCTCTTTTTGGTCACCTTTCATGTATTTCCTGGTGTGCACAGGCAAACGTTCTTCTCAGTGTAAAGCACTGTTTTACCGTCTGTTTCATTTCTTATGTGCCATACTGCAGGTAGAAGCCAGGGACTCTTCATACTGTTAACCAATTGTTAGAAAATAAGTAATTACTGAGTAATACTCAGGATCATTTCAAATTTTAATCATATTTAAAATGAACTAGAAAAGCCAAATTTAGCCTTGTTTTTTCTTTAACAGTGAATTTTAACTATATTTTCATTAACTCTAATAATGACTATTTTTAAAAGATACTGTANTTTTTCTTTAACAGTAAATTTTAACTATATTTTCATTAACTCTAATAATGACTATTTTTAAAAGATACTGTAACAGCTTAAATCCATGCTTTTTTTTTTTACATTTTTCAAATGCAGTCATCTAACCGTCGACACAGTTGTGGTCTTTCTGAAAAACCATGTGTCGTGTATTCCTGTTACAACTCTGATCTGAATATTTTTGCTTTGTTTATTGAACACTGTTCTACATTGGCTTGAGCAGAAGCATCTGCTAAATGTGTGTGGTCTTAATTTACAGGAACAGAGGCAGCTACTAGGACCACCTTAATGGACAAAAGTGGTGTCTGGTTGGTTGGTTGGTTTTTTAATATTTGCGGTGAAACTGAGCAGGGGACACAATTCTTTTATTACTTTAAAATCTGTGGGCTCCTCCCCTAGAGTAGAAATGTAGGTTCATTAAGGTCTGAATTTATGTTCCTGTCTGTTTTGTACTTAGGGCTGGTCGGGCAGGGGAGTAAGGTGTTCGGAGAAGTCAGGCAGCCCTGCTGCTGAGACGTGGTGAGGAGCGCGTGGCCCTCTCCAGGTCAGGGGCCGCGGCGGCCGGGTAAAGTGGAAACACCCCTGAAAGCAGAGCCGACCCCGGCCGCCACCGCTGACGCCGCCCCGCCCTCAGCCGCGCAGCCCGTCCCCAGGCACCCGGCTCCCAGCCCCGCCCGCCCTCCTCTCCCCGGCTCAGTTCTTCGTGGAACCTTCTGGAAACTCCTCGGACGCCTCTCCAGTCTTGGGCCCCCTCGCTGCTCCTCAGAGGCTGCGGCCCCGAAAGCCGCGCTGTGGCCGTTGCGGGACCCCTCCGTCCCTCCCCGGGCTCCCGGGAAGGCGCGCCGGCTCTGGGTGCCTTCCGCCCCGGTACGGGCTCCGGGCTCCCCCGGTGCTGCCCGCCTGGCTGCCCCGCGGCGGCGCCTCCCTCTCCGCGCCCAGCGCCCTGCCCGGCGATGCAGCCTCTGCGAGGCCGGGCCGCCTGTCGTCCAGCCCTTCCCGGGCCTGAGCACCCGCCGCAGTCCCGGACCCCCGCCCCCCAGCTAGGACGCGGGCTTCCCCTGCCCTGCGTCCCGGGCCGCGCCTTCGGGCCGGAATGCCTAGAGTCTGCGTTTCAGGTCTTGATCGGCGGGTGGCTGCTCTGCAGCGCTGTCTCTGCTGTTGGCACAGTGCCCGCAGTAATGGTCTACACACACCCCCTCTCCTGGGGTTTCCTTCCCACTCAGGTCATCACAGAGCGCGGAGGAGAGCCCCCTGTGCCTTTCAGCAGGCTCTCATTAGCTGTCTCTTTTCTGCAGGGTCGTGTCTATCTGTCGGTCCCCATCCCCCAGCCCATCCCGCTCCTGCCTTCCCATCTCAGTCACTGTAAGTATTCTCTAGACCTGTTGCTCTCTCTGCTTTGCAAATAAGTTCATCTGTACTATTTTTTTCTCTGTATTCCACATATAAGCAATATTATATAATATTGGTTTTTCTAACTTCACTCTGTATGGCAGTCTCTAGGTTATCCACATCTCTGCAAATGGCACTGTTTCACTCCTGTTTATGGCTGAGTAATGTTCCATTGTGAACATGTACCACGTCTTCTGTACCCGTTCTTCTCTTGACGGACATTTAGGTTGCTTCCATGTCCTGCGTATTGTAAATAGTCCTGCAGTGGACGTTGGGGTTCCCATGTGTCTTCCAATGTCGGTTGTCTCCAGGTATGCCCCCACGCAGTGGGATTGCTGGGTCATGTGGTGGTTCTGGCTTCAGCTTTTGAAGGCGCCGCCGTGCTGTTTTCCATGGTCGCTGTACCAGTTTACATTCCGGCCAGCAGTGCAGCAGGGTCCCCTTCTCCGCAGGCGCTCCAGCACTTACTGTTGGTAGGTTTTTTTGATGACGGCCGTTCTGCCCGGTGTCAGGGGTGTAGTTTTTCTTTGCCTTTCTCTAGTAATTAGTGACGTATTGAGCATCTTTTCATGCGTTTGTTGGCCATCTGTGTGTATTCTTTAGAGAAAAGTCTAATGTCTACTCGTTGTTTCGTTGGGTTGTTTGTTTCTTTCATATTGAGCTGCATGAGCTGTTTGTGTATTTTGGAGATTAATCTCACGTCTCTTGCTGTCCCTCTTAACCCACTCCGGTTTGATTCCTCCTGTTAAAACCATGGTAACACCTGCCTTGCTCAGGTCCCCAGTGTCTTACATAGAACTAAGGTCAGAAGCTACATTTCAGATATTGTCATTATGATGAAAATTAATAGCTCACATTTATCACATACTGTGTTGCCACTTGCAACCAGGACCATCATAGATGTTAAGTGATTTACCCAAGATCATACAAGAAGTAAATGGCAGCGACTGTGTGAGGCCCAGACAACCGTGCCCTTTTCTGGCCTCCAACATAGGTAGGTCTTGTTTTTGGCTGTAGCTTGCCGGGTACAAACTCTGTGGGTTCCCCACCATCTACTCTGTCTCTAAATGTTCCTCAGGCTTCAGGTTGGGCCTGTCTCTGTGATTGATGGTGGTTCCCACTCTAGTGCTGGTCAGAGATGAGTCTCCACAGTCCAGCCTCCAAGGACAGGTCACAAGCACCTCAACCTCCCTGGGTCCAAAAGCCAGTCTTTCCAGTCTGTTGTCTGTGCTCATAGACGGTTCCATGGTCCCTTTATCATGTAGGTACACGTGAGTGTTTATCGTACGCACTCGCATCACCAGAGAGGAATCCATAGGGCCTGTGCTGCCTGTTACAGCAGTACAGCTGTTAGAAAGTCAGCGCCTGGAAGCTCTTGAGTTGGACGCTAGTGTGATGAACAGTGGACTCACGTTTCCAAGCCAGTGAGGTGCATTTCGTGAGTGAGTGAAGTTTATCTCATTATTAAGTGGAAAATGTTGTAGAACGATGTGTGGTTGATCCCAAGAAAATTAGGCCTCTGTAGGGATCAGCACAGATTTACCTTTTCTTTTTTAAAAAAATGTTGTGTTGTTTCTTGAAACATTAGTGTTTTCTTGAAAATCCAACCCTGAGGTGTGTTCAGGGAAAAATATGCTCTAGCCAAGTCAGTCTGAGTGGGAGATGTTTTATGCTCTTTTTCTGACAGGAATTCATAAGACACGTTCACTTATTAAGGCCTCTGAACTCTTGTAGCAAGCAAAATATTTAGCTTCAGTAAAGGTAGCATTTCCCCAGCTCGGCTAACTGATGCTCCAGTTAGCGTCTGCAGACGTCTGTCATACGTGCTCTGTCAAGAAAGCCCTTTCCTTACTAATGAAGCTCTGAGTTACTAATATCAAAGAGAATATAGCTTTTAGGATTCTTGGAGGTCATTTGGTTAGTATTGTATTCAACAAAAGAATCTTACGCACCATTAATCTTGAGAAATAGACTGTTTGATTAGCTCACAGTTTGAAGTGTTAGAACACTTGTTTTAATACTAATTCCGATGGCTTTCGTATCCCTTTGGAACAAGTCTCTTTCATGAGCCAGGTCCTTGAATATCCAACCTCCCTGCTCCTCTTAGACGTCCTTGTTTTGACTCCTGGGTTCCTCTCCCTTATCTTACTTGGTTGGGGGAGGGGAGGGTGAAGTGGGCAGTGCTGTGACTGGTCCAGGCCTCTGAGCCCAGGGCTGGGCTGGGACAGGACAGCAGGCTCTGCCCACAGGTTCCCGCCCGGGCTTGGTTGCATTTTGTGTCTTGGTTTCCTGTGCATCCACTGAAAGCAGCCAGTCTGCAGTTTCTCTGAAAACTGGAGTGTTCCTCCTGGATGTTCACGACTGCCGTCGGAAACCCTCTGATGCCAAGGGGTTACTGTGACAGAGTGCTTTTGCCCGACTTTCTGAGTATATGTTTGGTTTAGTTTTGTTTTTAGTATCTCCTGGCTTTTTGGACATCCCTAAGTTTTATGGCTGTGGGATGTGAATTATTAGGAAAGTATTTTTATCCCTTACCCCAAAACCATTTTAGCCTCTGACTTTTCATGAGGCCCGCCTGAGGTTATTGGTAGTTCTTGATGGGCTGGTTATGGGATGGAGGGCAGGTGGTTTGTAAAGTGGTTTTATTCCTGAAAATTCCACACTGACAGATAAGCCAGTCTTTTATGGGCACCTATGTTTTGTATTTATTATTCCAAACAGTTCACTATCAAACATTGAGGGATGCATCCAGTCAGTTCAGTTCCTTCGCTCAGTCGTGTCCAACTCTTTGTGACCCCATGGACTGCAGCACGCCAGGTTTCCCTGTCCATCACCAACTCCTGGAGTTTGTTCAAACTCATGTCCATAGAGTCAATGATGCCTTCCAACCATCTCATCCTCTGTCGTCCCCTTCTCCTCCCAGCTTCAATCTTTCCCAGCATCAGGGTGAGTCAGTTCTTCCCATCAGGTGGCCAAAGTATTGGAGTTTCAGCTTCAGTATCAGTCCCTCCAATGAATATTCAGGAGGGATACATAAGCAGATGAAATCCAAACACAGCCCCTCACGCCCACCCCAAGGTGGGAACTCCATCACCAGAGCACCCCCTATCCATTCGGGCCCCACCCACGTGCCCCTTCCGGGAGGGGCTGGACTCCCAGAGGTCCTCCAGTTGTCAGGTCCTCCCTGACCTCCCCGCCCGGCGCACTTGCAGGGACTGAGCCCCCGGAGCAGAAGTACAGACTGCTGCCCTGTGTGCCAGTCCAAGCAGCGCTGGACGCCTTCCGGGTGGGGGCCACCTCACGGTTTGGCCCCTCTCTGCCCAGGCCTGCATCCTCCCCTGCCCCTCACAGATGTCATCCCGAAGAAGCGTTTACCACCCAAACTCTGTCCAGACATTTGCTCCAGAGAGCCCAGCCTGAGACCAGCAGGTCAGCTGCTGTTGGCACATGGCCTGATTTTTAAGATGCTTCTCTGATGTTCTTACTTTTAATGTTTCCTTTTAGATGTAGTTTTAGCTTTCTCTATTGTAGGATAAGTGATAGATGTTAAATATTACAAATGGGAGACTCTGGGGTTATTAAAAATATAAGATGAGGTTAGCCTCTTTCAACTTCTCAGTTAAGTCGCTAATGGCATGTGAATTTTTGTGAACTGTGTAAATTTTGGATACTCAGTGAGGACAACTAGAAAACGGGAATGACTCATTTGAAAGGGAAAACAATAAAGTGCCTAAAAGCAGAAGTAAGGTAGTTTGCTGACTTTCCAGCACGAGCCGAGATTTAGCTGTGGCACCAGATTCCCACGCATAGAACTAGACAAAATGTGTGTGATAAAGTAGACTTGATATTTTAAGAGATTGTGTTTGATCTTGGAATACTGGTGACTCTGATACAGTAAGACTCATAACTGGAATCAGATGTACAATAGGACAAAGAAAGAGCACATTTGGGTGCTGATGTTGAATGGGGACAATGAGGTCATGTGGGGAAAAATAAAATCACTGACCATTTTATTCGGTGTACCTTATTAACCTTGCCGCTGGGATGGAAGTGAGGTGGGATGATAAGTGCCTTGTTATTTTTGTTGAGTCTCTCAGTCGTGTCCAACTCTTTGCAACCCCGTGGACTGCAGCACACCAGGCTTCCCTGTCCTTCACTCCCTCCAAAAGTTTGCTCAAACTCAGGTCTGTTAAGTCGGTGATGCCATGCAACCATCTCACGCTCTGTCACCCCTTTCTTCTGTACCCTCAATCTTTCCCGGTATCCGAGTCTTTTCCAACAAGTCAGCTCTTCACATCAGGTAGCCAAAGTATTGGAGCTTTAGCATCGGTCATTCCAGTGAATGTTCAGGGTTGATTTCCTTTAGGATTGACTGGTTGGATCTCCTTGCAGTCCAGGGGACTCTCAAGAGTCTTCTCTAACACCACAGTTCAAAAGCATCAATTCTTTGGCGCTCAGCTTTCTTTATGGTTCAACTCTCACATCCATACATGACTACTGGAAAAACCATAGCTTTGACTACAGGGACTTTTGTTGACAAAGTAACGTCTCTGCTTTTTCATATGCTGTCTAGGTTGGTCGTAGCTTTCTTTCCAAGAAGCGTCTTTTAACTTAATGGCTGCAGTCACCGTCCACAGTGGTTTTGAGCCCAAGAAAATAGCCTGTCAATATTTCCATCGTTTCTCCGTCTATTTGCCATGAAGTGTTGGGACCAGATGCCATGATCTTAGTTTTCTGAAAGTTGAGTTTTAAGCCAGCTTTTTCATTCTCCTCTTTCACTTTCATCAAGAGGCTCTTTAGTTCCTCTTTGCTTTCTGCCATTAGGGTGGTATCATCTGCATATCTGAAGTTATTGATATTTCTCCCAGCAATCTTGATTCCAGCTTGAGCTTCATCCAGCCCAGCATTTCGCATAATGTACTCTGCATGTAAGTTAAATAAGCAGGGTGGCAGTAGACAGCCTTGATGTACCCTTTTCCTTCCCAATTTTGAACCAGTTCATTATTCCATGTCCGGTTCTAACTGTTGCTTCTTGACCTGCATACAGGTTTCTCAGGAGGCAGGTCAGGTGGTCTGGTATCCCCATCTCTTGAAGAATTTTGCACAGTTTGTTGTGATTCACACAGTCAAAGGCTTTAGCGAAGTTAGTGAAGTAGAAGTAGATGTTTTTCTGGAATTCCCTTGCTTTTCCTATGGCCCAGTGAATGTTGGCAATTTGATCTCTGATTCCTCTGCCTTTTCGAAATCCAGCTTGTACATCTGGAAGTTCTTGGTTCACATACTGTTGAAGCCTACTTTGAAGGATTTTGAGTATTACCTTGCTAGCATGTGAAGTGAGTGCAATTGTGTGGTAGTTTGAACAGTGTTTGGCACTGCCCTTCTTTGGGATTGAAATGAAAACTGACCTTTTCCAGTCCTGTGGCTACTGCTGAGTTTTCCAAATTTAGTGGCATATTGAGTGCAACACTTTTAACAGCATCATCTTTTAGGATTTGAAATAGCTCAGCTGAAATTCCATTAACTCCATTAGCTTTATTTGTAGTAATACTTCCTAACGGCCACTTGACTTCACACTCCAGGATGTCTGGCTCTAGGTGAGTGATCACACCACTGTGGTTATCTGGGTCATTAAGACCTTTTTTGTGCAATTCTTCTGTGTATTCTTTTCTTTTTTTTTTTTAATTTAATTTTTTTATTTGGCTGCTCTGGGTTCTAGTTGCGGTATGTGGGACCTAGTTCCCTGGCCAGGGGTTGAACCTAGGCCCCTGCATTCAGTGCTCAGAATCTTAGCTACTGGACCACCAGAGGAGCCTACTCTTCTGTGTGTTCTTGCCACCTCTTCTGATATCATCTGCTTCTCTCAAGTCCATACCGTTTCTGTCCTTTATTGTGCCCATCTTTGTATGAAATGTTCCCTTGGTAGCTCTGATTTTCTTGACGAGATCTCTAGTCTTTTCCATTCTATTGTTTTCCTCTATTTTTTTGCATTGTTTACTTAAGGTTTTCTTACCTCTCGTTGCTATTCTTTGGAACTCTGCATTCAGATGGGTAGATCTTTCCTTTAGTCATTTGCCTTTCTCTTCTCAGCTGTTTGTAAGGCCTCCTCAGACAACCATTTTGTATTTTTGCATTTCTTTTTCTTGGGGATGCTCTTGATGACTGCTTCCTGTACAGTGTCACAAACCTCCATCCATAGTTCTTCAGGCACTCTGTCTGTCAGATCTAATCCCTTGGATTTCTTTTGTCATTTCTACTGTATAATCCTAAGGGATTTGATTTAGGTCATACCTGAATGATCTAGTGGTTTTCCCTAGTTTCTTCAATCTAAGTCTGAATTTTGCAATAAGGAGTTCATGATCTGAGCCACAGTCAGCTCCTGGTCTTATTTTTGCTGACTGTATAGAGCTTCTCCATCTTCAGCTGCAAAGTATATAACCAGTCTGATTTTGGTGTTGACCATCTGGTGATGTCCATGTGTAGAGCCGTCTTTTGTGTTTTTGGAAGAGGGTGTTTGATATGACCAGTGTGTTCTCTTGGCAAAACTTACCTTGCTAGCATGTGACATCTTGTGCACACCAAGACCCAGTGGGAGGAGAGATTCAGCTGTTTTGGGGAAAGGATGAGGATTTCCAGAAACTGGGCCACTGCCCACTCTTTGACCTTTTATGGCCATCCTTGGAACTGTTCTGGTGCCCGTGGATGTGTCGCGTAGCGTACTGAGGTGTTGCAGTGTGTGTGCCCCAAGACCCAAGGCCTAGTGGAAGTCGGCCACCCGCCATCTTGGGCCTACTTGCTTCTAACCAGTTTGTGTCATGTCCTTGGGCTGTGTCATTCTTTTAAAGGTTGTGTGCCCTGCCCCCTTCAGTCTCACTGCCAATCCAGAACACCCCAATTCCTCTCAAGTGGGGTGATGGAATGTACCATGCAAGGTCGAGAAAAGGCAGATTGAAGTCAGAAAACGTTTGCAAAGTGGTTGCTGAGATGTTAAGTTTCTTAAAACTAAGAGGATTCATCCTTGTGTTAGACATTTTTATGTTGCACTTTTGGACGTACCTAGTTGAATGTATGACATAAAGTGTTTTTAAGATTAGGAATGGTGTTGTGGTTTCATAAAATATTAAGCCCCATAGCTTAGGTTCTAAGTATCAGAGTCAATTTAGGCTTCAGAAGTTCGGGCGCAGTCCGCTTGTGAGGCTCCCACTGTCCTTAATGTGCCTCAGCCCATAGAGAGCTCCACGCGGCCGCTGAGGCGCTGGGCTCACTGAGGCCCTTGCAGGCTGTGACACCCATTCTTAGTGTTCCAGGTACCATGTACCTCCCAGCATTTGTTTTTTGGAGCCATTGAAGTAATTTGGTGTTTCCTAGTTTTGCACCGGAAATACTTGTTTAAAAACCACCACATTTTGATGCGATATACATAGACAGTCCTTGAAGTATGTCTGTAATGTTTTATATTTTAAAGTACTGACTTAACACAGTATTGGATAGCTAATGTTCTTTATCTGTGGATTCATAATCCTGAGGCATTATAAATTGTATTTTGCAGTCGCTTCATACACTTAGAGATAATAGCCATTACCACTTGTCAGCCCTGATAGCTCAGCTGGTAAAGAATCCACCTGCAATGCAGGAGACCCCGGCTCAATTCCTGGGTTGGGAAGATCTGCTGGAGAAGGGGGCTACCCACTCCAGTATTCTTGGGCTTCCCTGGTGGCTCAGCTGGTAAAGAATCTGCCTACAGTGCGGGAGACCTGGGTTCGATTCCTGGGTTGGGAAGATCCCCTGGAGAAGGGAAAGGCTACCCACTCCAGTATTCTGGCCTGGAGAATTCCATGGACTGTATAGTCCATGGGGTTGCCAAGAGTCAGACACGACTGAGTGACTTCCACTTCTCTTCACCGCTTGTCAAGTGTTTACTGTGTGTTAAATAGACCTGCCCCTATTTTTGCAGGCTAGGAAACTGAGGCTTAGAGCAGTGAGAAGTAACTTGCCCATGACCATATATCTGTAGGTGTGGAGCTAAGCTTCAAACCCAGGTCTCCCTAAGTTCAGGGTACATTTTAAACGTTGGTAATTCTTGCCCAATTCCCTTCTGAAAAAGGAGTGACTGGGGATTCACTGGCAGTCCAGTGGGACTCGGTGCTCTCACGTTGGGGTCCAGAGTCAATCCCTGGTGCAGGAAGTAAGATCTCGAAAGCTGCCGACCGCTCTCCCCACAAAAGGGGTGACCATTCCCCCTCACTTTCAGCCTCACCACCATTTGTATTTTGCCAGATGCTAAGTGAATTTCTTTTTTTTTAATTCACAGGTAACCAGTGAGTTTGAATGTTTGGCTTTTTCTGTCAGCCATTTGTGCAGCTCTTTCTGGACATTTCCTTTGCCTTTTTTCCTTTGAGTTTGTCTAACTGTTAGGTTAGGTCAAGTAATGTAGACCTTTTGAAGACCAGCGAACAGCAAGTAAGTTGTGCTTGTGTATAAGTTTTACCAGCTCTTCTCCGTGCACTCTAATAAGCATAATGATTTTGAACTGAGCGTCTACGTATGCATATTACACAGACGATGTACTATGAGTGTGTTGTCACATAGAAAGCGAGATCATCTCTGGATCAGCGTGCAGAGGCGTCTGCCGGGGCCTGCAGACCCCGCGTTGCCATCCGTGTGTGGGCAGCATCCTCTCACACTGCCCCTGTCCCGTAAGGCAGGATGTTTGTTGAGAGAGGACTAATCAGTTCCCTGTATTTCTTCTTCAGGTTTGCCTGCGATGAGATTTCACTGTCTCCATTCAAAGGACATCCTTTCTGAGCCGCTGTGAATACATTTGGAATGATAACTGTATATTTTCATCTGATGGAGAATTAGCTGAACCTTGACTAAGGATTGCTGCACTGGACGACTTCAGAATATTACTCACCATGTCATCCAACCGGAGTCAGAACCCCCACGGACTGAAGCAGATTGGCCTTGACCAGATCTGGGACGACCTCAGAGCTGGCATCCAGCAAGTGTACACCAGACAGAGCATGGCCAAGTCCAGATACATGGAACTCTACACGTATCCTCCTGTGTCAGCTGAGGTCGTTTGCCTAGGATTTTGATCCTTTACTGGTCCAGCCTGTGACCCGTTAGAAATTTTACATCACGTGTCCCCTCTGCAGTTCATCCTATGATAGAAACAGTAAGGTTCGTTTTTAGCCTTCAGAGTTAACTCATTTACTCTTTCTGCGTGTATGAACAGAAGTGAAAGTGGCTACGTGGTGGTCTAAAGCAGTGCCGTTCGCCCAGGAGCCGCTCGTGGCTGTTTCCGTTTGGAATCATTAATCGTGGTACCCGTGTTCTAAGTGCACTGTCAGTAATCACTTCAACCGGGGCAGGGAGTTCTATGGCAGGGTGCTGCTTACCGCTGGGGGCTTTGGTTTCTGTATTGTCTGGGGCTGCCCTCTTGCAGTGGGGCAGGGTGGAAGAGCTTGCATCAGAAGTGGTCTGGTCCACAAAGCCAGACATGTTTACCGTCTGGTCCTTCATGGGACAGGCCTGCGACTCCCACATAAAGGGTCACCATATTGTTGTGGCCTTGTTTTACAAATAACGGTGTTTAGGTATTTCACTCTGTATGGTCCCTGGTAGGTGCAAGGGACTGCCGTGTGCTTGGAAGGTTGCGTTGTCTGCTGTATGCAGTCGGCCCGCCTGATCCTGGGACGCGGAACTCCAACTGGACTGGCCATTTTATATGAGGGACTTGCGCGCCCACAGCTTCTGGCATGGGAAGGTGGGGTGGTCCTGCAACCTGACCCCCACAGGTACCAAGAGATGGCTGTGTGTGTGTGCACCAAGGCTTACTACTTAACTAGTAGAATTTCTCGAGTCCATTCAAATATCAGAAATTGCAGTTGAAGCTAGCTCACCAAAGGGTGGATTGCTACTGATTTGCTAATTTTAGGAGTTTAAAGTTGTTAGTTCGGAGCAGATTTAAGTTTAAAGCTTTAATGTGTATCAGTGATTGTCAGACTTGGTTATGTGATAGTCCAGGAGGCCCTCGACTATGCTAATATTTATGGCCTTAAAAAAAAGTTTAACATTAATTTGAATAGGTATGAAACTATATGTCTGTCTCTAAAATGAAAACTTATTGTGGATATAGACCAATATTCATAAATACGTGTATACTTAAGACTGTAGACTACTTGAAAAAATAGCCGTGTTGTTGAGCTATAATCCACATACCATAAAATGCACCCTAAGTGTGCAGGGCAGCAGGTTTAGGCGTACTCGCACATTGTACAGCCATAACCACTGTCTAAATTTAGAGGCTTTTCATCACCCCCCAGAGCAACTAACTCTGCTCCCTTGCTAGTCACTTCCCATCTGTCCTCCCCCCAGTTCGTGGCACCTGGTAACCTACTTTGTGTTTCTGTGAATTTGCCTGTTCTGGACATTTCACGTAAGTGGAATCACACAGTGTGTGGTCTTCTGTGGCTGGCTTCCTTGCCAGCATAATGTTTCCAGGCCTCATTCTTGTTGCAGCGCGTGTCAGCACATTATTCCTTTTTACAGCTGAATTTGATGCATACTCCATATTTTGCTTCTTCATCCGTCAGTGATGGATATCTGGCTGTTATGAACCATATTGTTATAATTGTTGCGTGTGAGTTTTTGTGTGTTGTGTAGGCGTGTGTTAAAAAGCATGTGTATATGTAAGAGTGGAATCACTGGGTCGTGTGACGTGTCGAATACTTTTAAGGAGGCCGTAATCTTTACAAATGAAGAGGATGTTGATCCCCTCAGGAAGGTTGTGGCTTGCTAGGTATGACAGGTTTTGTGGTGGAGCTTTTTGAGGTGTGTGGTTTTTTTTTCGGTTGGTTATTTTGTTTAATTCTTATAACTCCTAGAGCTAAAGATGGTGATTCCAGTGATGAAACAAGGCCCTTGGTTGGATTTCTGCATGCTAACAACAGGGGAGTGCTAGAATAGAATGATGGAAATTTCGCTGCTAGTTGGTCTCCAGGGAACTTATTAGTTTTCATTTTTGACCAGCCCAGATTGTTCCTTGTTCAGTATAATGTTTTGGTCTTAAAACTCTTTCTCTGCTTGCTGCAATTACTAAATTCTTTTATTCTATAAATATAGTTTGTCGTTCTGATACTTTCCATTTAAATTTTTTTTTTTTCAGAAATAACTCTTGAGTAAGATTCTTCTAGTTTTGTCTGATAATAGTTTCATTTATTTAGTACATTTATTAAGAGTGGAGAATCTGCCACCCTTGAGCTATTGATGTAAAACTCACCAAACCCTCCTGGATTGGGACACACAGATTTTCAGGGCGTGAGCCCACCATGCCCCCCTTTGCTGACAAAGCAATAAAACTGTTCTTTTCTACTTCTCCCCTCCCCCACAAAAATAGATTGGAGGTTCTGAA
The DNA here is from genome assembly GCA_006410935.1 of Redunca redunca. Classification (NCBI taxonomy): domain Eukaryota; kingdom Metazoa; phylum Chordata; class Mammalia; order Artiodactyla; family Bovidae; genus Redunca; species Redunca redunca. The sequence continues at coordinate 175,674 of SJYQ01000971.1, forward strand.
CTTGACATTAATTCCTTAGGTATTATTTGTGAAATCAGCTGCCATTTGAGTCCTGGGTATCAGACGCTATGCTGGGAACCGTCTACATCTGCTTGGAGGCTTTCATCAGTCACCCACGCGGGCTGGTGGCAGTAACTCTCCTGCGGTGCTGTCAGAAACCCAGTCTCCCAGAGCTTGGGTAACTTGCCTAGTTGCTATAGCAACCACTGGGCAGTGATGATGCTCATCTGAAACTCTTAGTAGCCTGACTCTAGAAACTGTCGTTATCCATTCTGTGGCCTTCAGATTCTGTATGTGAATGAGCCATGGTTCTCAAAATATTTTCTGTATTTTCCTTAGGAAGTTCCAAAAGAGTCTGATCAACCCTTAAAGATTAACTTTTAGGATGCAGATGAAACAGAATGTCTACTTGAATTTATTAATTGAATTACTGAAAATCATAAAATTCTGCTCCCTCCTTCACCTGCATTTTTTAACATCAGTATTATTTTCCAGTATAGAGGAGCTCAAGTCATCTGGCACATTTTTCTAGAACACATCTTCACTTCCATTTCAGTCATTTGCACACAGCTTTTGGAAACTGTGTGTCGCCATACCAGGGTTCTGTCTCAGCCTCAGTTTACATAACAGTGTTTGTAAAAGCTATCTCTTTTGGGTGTATGTTCAGTCTCCATGTAACCGCCCAGCTGCATTGCCATTTAAAATAATCTCCCAGGCTGGTTTCCAGTGACGGATGTTCTAGCCCTGGCTTGTGAGGTTGTGTTTCAGGCTGGGAGGTACTTTGGGTCCTGGGGAGGAGGAGCTGACTGCGTCTCCCTTCTGCAGTCAGACCGGGGCCTGGTGGAGGAGGGCTGGCCGGGAGAAGGAGGAGGGGTCCTTTCCCTGTCGTCCTGCAGATAGCAACTCACAGTGAGATATTTACCCTCTGTTTATCTTCGAGAAACATGTGACACGTTTTCCAGAGAAAAGTAACCAACTTCTGGAAGTGCAACTAGTGTTCCTAAGAGCGACTAGCAGCCACTGGCATTCCCTGGTGCTGTAACAAGAAGGTGGGTTATTGTACAGCATAAATATTCTTGATTTCTCAACTCAGAGTAGCAGAAGAAAGAGAAGGCAACTTGAGGAAAAGGGGGGGAAATGAGGTTCCAGAGCACCTGAGTCAGAAAGATCTGGTTCAGTTGTTAATAACTTTGTTCCCAGCCGTTCACAGAGGCTTCCCTTTTCTCCTTAAAGTTCAGCCTGTAGCCTTGGCTCCCCACTGGATGCCTGTCAGCAGGTCTGGTTTCCTGTCTTAGGTGTGTACAGTACAGTGCAGCAACTTTCTTTTGTTTCTTTTTGGAGTAAAATATAGGAGTACATTCTATGCTGGTGGGTAAATCTTGGTAGAGTTTCTTTCTTTTTTCTTTTGAACTTGAAATGGGTAGTGAAGTTTCCTATTCGGTTTCTTTCTTTCTTTCTTTTTTAAATAATTCATTAATTTACGGCTGTGCTGGGTCTTCATTGCTGCACAGGCCTTTTCTCTGGTTGTGCTGAGCACAGGCTGCTCTCTAGTTGGGGTGTTGTTGGGGAGCTCGGGCTTCAGTAGTAGGTGCTCTGAAGCTTGCAGAATCTTCTTGGACCAGGGATCAAACCCATGTCCCTTGCCGTGGCAGGTGGATTCTTTACCACTAAGCCACCAGGGGAGTCTCCTCTTTGAGCTTCTTGACACCACTGTGTTTCCATGTCCGGCTCAGAGAGCAGGCGCGGGTCCTGACTTCGGGCAGGGGGTGCGACGTGATGAAGGGGCCCCCGTGGCATACCCAACAGTGGCTGGTCACTGCTAGTCTAGCTGGCAGTCCATCTGGTTAAGTTTGTTGGTTTTGCTAGGCCCCCGGTCTTCCTGCTTCTCACTTCCAAGTCATTCTGTTTTTTTTTCTGAAGTTGTTATTCACCTCGAATCATAATTTTAGCCTCCTTTGGAGTCAGTTTAAACTTCTGTGTTGATGTCTTTCTTTTTTCCTTTTTCCTCTCTGCCTGCAGAAGTTCTCAGACACTTGACAGGGTCTTTTCCTCGCTGTGGTGCTGTGAGCTGAGTTAGTTTATTCTGATTTCAAAGTTCCTTTTTTCCCTGGCAGTTGCATTAAGGACAACATTCCTATTTCCTAGCCTGGGCTGCTTACCTGTCCACAAGTTGGAATACAGGCATATTCAGAATTTGCAGTTAAGCTCTGTCCCCACAGTCTGCGTGAAGAAGGAAATGGCAACCCACTCCAGTATTCTTGCTTGGAGAATCCCATGGACAGAGGAGCCTGGTGAGCTGCTGTCTATGGGGTCGGACGGAGTTGGACACCACTGAAGCGACTTAATAGCAGCAGCAGCAGCTGCTGTCACAGTCTGTGACTCAGTTCGCATCACTGGGGTGGGGGCGCTCTCCCCGCCCCCAGAGTGGCTCCCAGGACCCTGGCAGGGCTGAGAGCCCCCAGGGCGTGTGGTCCCACGCTGCTTGGCGCCTGCCAGCTGGGCGTGGTCACTCTTCTTGGTTGCTGGCTTCCCCCTCCCCGCCGGCTCCTGGCCACGGGGCCCTGCCTGCCCGCCCAGGATTCTCTGTTCTGTGTAGAAACTCGGGCTCGTTGAAAAGCAGATCAGACAGCAAGGATGTTCAGTTGTTTTCACAGTGCCTTGATGGTGGTCCCAGTCCATCTTGAGGTAACCATGCAGCCAGTGAAAGGATTTGGACATCTCTTATCTTGTACTTTTCATTCAGGAGTCATAACACTAACCCGGTTTTGCTCACCTAACAAGCATGGCTTTCATCAAATAAACGTAAATGTATAGAAGTAGTTTTTTTCCAAACATATGCAGTTCTTCATATATATATATACACACACACACACAGACACACATACATATACACACACATATATACACACACATACATATGTACACACACATATACATACATATATATACACACATATATCTACACACACATACACACGTACACATACATACATGTACACACATATATACACACATACACACACATATATACACACAGACACACACACACATATATACACACACATATACACACATACATACACATATATACACACATACATATACATACACATATATACACACACATACATATATATACACACATATACATATACACACACATATACATATATATACACACACACATATTTATCCATATTTTTAGAATAAGGCTCTGAAGGATATAACTGGTTCACAGACCGAAGAAATGCAGGTCAGTAACCCTGTAGGAAAATTTTCAACCTCTTAATTGTTAAAGAAATAAAGAATTTAAGACATTTTAAACCTATTGGGTTGACAGCCGTTTTAGAGAAAGGATCGTAGCCAGTGCTGGCCCGAGTGAAAGAAGCTGGTGTTGCCACAGTCAGGTGGTATCAGTTTGCCTTGTTCTTTCTGGGGAAGTTTAGAAATATAAAGACAGAAAAAGGTACTTTGGCCCACTGATTTTTGTTTTATAACTGTTAACTGTCCTAAGGAAATGTGCTGAGTCACTAAAGTCCTTTCTGACTCTTAGAGACCCCATGGACTGGAGCGCACCAGGCTCCTCTTTGTCCATGGCGTTTCCCAGGCAAGAATAGTGGAGTGGGTTACCATTTCCTCCTCCAGTTATGTTCAAATTGTATGTGCCAGGGGTTCAGAATATTTTATAATTGGAAACAACGGGAAATAGCCTCATTCTTCAACATTGCTGCTGCTGCTAAGTAGGCTTAGTTGTGTCCGACTCCGTGCAACCCCATAGACGGCAGCTTGCCAGGCTCCCCCATCCCTGGGATTCTCCAGGCAAGAATACTGGAATGGGTTGCCATTTCCTTCTCCAGTGCGTGAAAGTGAAAAGTGAAAGCGAAGTCGCTCAGTCGTACCAGACTCTTTTCGACCCCATGGACTGCAGCCTACCAGGCTCCTCCGTCCATGGGATTTTCCAGGCAAGAGTACTGGAGTGGGATTTGATATAAATGACCATAAACAGCCATTCACTGATGAATATTATTCATTGACATGTAACAGTGTTCCTAATAACGGGGAACACAGGATATGAAATTGTTTGTGTGATGTGAACCCCCAGGACATCATCTATACTTTTGGAAAGCTTTGCATAGCGTGGAAAGTGTCTGTCCGTAGGTGTTGGGCTTATGGATGGTGTTTTAAAACCTCATCTGTGCTTTCTAGACTGCCAGTATAGAACATAGTTTTTAAAATACAGTTGATTAGATTTTGCTTACTTCCCCTGTGCAACTAGAAGTCCTAGTTATTTTACTGGCTTGCAAAATTCCTTCTGTCTTTTGTTACTGACACGGTACTGTTAAAATAGTTTTGGGGATTGAGAAACCAAATCTATCTTCCAGAGGAAACCCATAGAAATTATATTGGGTTGGCCATAAAGATGTTAGAGAAAAACCCGAGTGAACCCTTTGGCCAACTCAGTAATCATATTGCGTAGTTGTCTCTGGAGGCAATTTTGAGGGTTTTATTAGTGTAAACATGGTATATTGAGCTTTCTTCTTCTAAATTTGATTCATGGTGTGTATACTCAGAGCACTTTGAGCTTTGTTAAAACAAATTTTGTGGTTAATCACAAGCTGTTGCGTGCAGTTTTTGCCTTTGAAATAAACGTGGATCTATTTGCTTCACTTGGGATATTCCCTTTGAGAGCCGTACCTGCCACAGCCCAGAGAGAACTTGACTCTCTAGTAACTTTGCAGACGACAGTGTAGGGCGGGAGGCGGGCCTGCCAGTGGGTGCAGCTGGGGCGTTTGGACCAGCTGGTAGTGCAGAGCCCTTGCAGATGATGTTGGCACAGGCAGCTGCTCCGATTTCCAGTAAGTTCACTTGGATAAGAAGGGGTCGCAGAAAGTGGTTCTGTTCAGAAGGAAAGCGGCTTGAGTTCGGTAGTAACTGCAAGTCACAGATTGACTCCCCAGATGTGTCGACTTTATGTTGTAAGGCTGGTGCTCTGTGGTAACACAGTGGCGGCCAGTGCCCAGTCATAGAGTGTTAACAGGCACCTTGGGCATCACAGCCAGGGACGGCGTGTGGTCACACAGAGTGCCTGGATGCCCGAGGCGGGGCGGGCACCCAGGCGATGTCTGCCTGGAGCTTCGCCTGTCACCTGACCCCTTTCACGGTGACTTGTCCCTACCAGTCACGCAAAGAGTGTGTTTTGGCGAATGATGGAGCAGTTGTGGGATGCAGAAGAGTCGTGGGCCTGCTTGAGAGGCAGGCCCAGGCTCTGCCCTTGACGGCCGAGTGTGGGCAGAGACCCCAGGTGTCTGCCTCGGTCCCCTCTCACTGTCCCAGTCTGGCTGCGGTGCCAAAGGAGCCCTTCAGGGAACCTTTTGAAAACAAGGTCAGCGTTTTAAAGGTCAGCGGCGTGGGCTTGTCAGGCTTCGCTGCCGTAGTGTACAACAGCCAGCCCACTGACTCCCGAAGGAGGCTTCCGTTTGCTTGCTCCCGTGTCCTCCTCAGGGTCCCAGGCCAGCTTCTCAGATGAGGCCCAGCTGGGCTTTGGGCTGAAGTTTTGCATAGTCAGGCACAACTACCCATTTCGTGGCCTAAATCTTACTTATAGGAAAAACTGCATGGGCTTGAGAGTAGATCCCTGTGGGGGCTTTCTGCTATGTAATTTTTGATTTTAGATACATAATCCTGTTGTAAACCTAGACTAACAGGGCGCACAGTGAAAAGCACACATCTTCTCAGCCACACACCACCCCCACCCCTTCCCCACATCGAGTCTCTCCAGTGCTGTCTCGGTCATGTCTGTCTGTCTGCGCGTTATCTGCACACACATATACAGAAAAAGAGAGTTGGTGTGCAGCTTAGAAATATACTTTAACACCCTTTCCCAGGTTTCAGCAGCCATGTGCCTGGGATGGTTCCCCGGTCATCGGTCTTGCAGGGAACCTGCTCTGAATCCTCCCCTGAGTGTGAGGGCCAGTCTTGATGCAGTATTGTTTTATGCGGGTGTCTCACCACCCGGAATTGTTCCTGTCTACTCTAGAAACAAACGTCTTTGTTGAAGACCATAGAAAAACGCATTCTCCTTGATTCCTTTGATAGCATTTGCACGTTAGTTAGCTGTGGGGTTGCCTTAACCATTGGTTCTGTTACATAAATGCTATTAGACATGCTGAAGATAAATACTCTGAAACCAAAATTAATTTTGGCACATAGCAGCCTGGATGCAAAATATGTTTATTTCGGATTGTTCATAGTTAGGTCATCTGTTTAATTTTAGGGTTCTGACTTAGTTATTGTTAATTTTGTGTTCTATTTTATTTTTGTGTTCTATAGATACTATTCTGGCTTGTATTTTTCCTTTTTTTGTGGTGTTTCAAGTATTATAGGGCTTCCCAGTTGGCTCACATGGGAATCTGCCTGCAATGCGGGAGACCTGGGTTCTGTCCCTGGCTAGGGAAGATCCCTTGGAGAAGGGAAGGGCTACCCACACCAGTATTCTGGCCTGGAGAATTCAACTCACGACTTTCACTCACTTTCAGCTATTATAAGCTATCTCAAATGCTTTAAAGCAGTGGAAGGGTGTGTGTATGTATGTGATGCAATATTTAATAGTCTCATTTCATTAATTTGAAAGTCTTTGATGATGGGCAATACAGACAGCTATTATTGCAGAGGAGATGCTCAGAGGAGGGAGAAAGATGTTGACACTGTTGAAGTTGGAAGGCTTTAAGAACTAGTGGAAGCTAAGTGAACCTCAGAAGGGGAGTATAAATAAGGAGGGAAAAATGAGAAAAGGGAGAAAGCCTTGCAGAGATTTGCTTGAGGGGGAGAGATGGATGTGAAAGTAGGAAGTGGCACCACGAGAGGACATGAGGCTGGCAGGAGTAGATGCTGTCAGGCTAGACACCGGACTTAGTTTCACTGGCTTGGACACAGGACGACTCCAGATTATGGTGAACCTTGCAGACCAGGTAATGTGTTTGTTACTGTTATTTTTTGAAAGCGGTGTAGGTCCACAGGGATGGACATATGACTTAAGAATCCGTGACTTGAGGAGGATGAATCTGGAAGCCAAGTGGAGTTAAAACCGGAAAGAGATCAAAGGTACAGGAAGATCAGCTTGGTCTTGGCAATCCAAACGCGATGTTGTGTAAGTTCTGAACTAGGGTAGTGGTGATGGAAACAGGAAACAAAAGGAGCAGATTTCTGGGCTTCTGGCTGAAGATGAAATTTGTTTTGACTTTCCCATTGGTGGCATCACTAAAATGATCATAATGAAATCATTTTAAATCAGTGAAGACAAAGAATGGAAGAGAGCTTAGATGAGAAATTTAACCGTTTGTTCTTTTTCTTTAACGCAAAGCAGACTGAGTCACCGCACTGATCCCGGGGTGTAGGAAGCCTCACTTTAGAGGGAGTGTCCCCGAGGAAGGTGCTAGCGATAGCCCCGCCAGACCTGTAGGACTGGAGAAGCTCAGAGCCTGAAGGCTACCGCCTGGCAGAAGGTGGAGGCCGAGAGGCGGTGCCGGGAGGGGAGGGATAGGTGCAGAGTCTGCAGACCTAAGAGCCTGTCGCGTCCCTCTCCTCGAGTGTGGAACTCCCGACAGCTGAGAGCCTGTATCCCAGGCAGAAGACTCGCTGCTTCTGTTTAGGACACACTGAGTGGGAACATCGAATTAATTTCCAAACAGGAGCCCTAGCAGAAGTTGGGATAAATAGGAGCTAACAACCGTGGCTGTGATAGAAAGTTAACATTTAGAGTGACTGATCCATCATGCCGTACCAGAACACTGCTGGTGATGCTAGGGGCAGAAGAGTTCTCTGGAAAAATTGAACAGCCTGAAAAATAAATGCATTTGTCAACACAAAAGGTGAGCCGTGCAGAACTATGGCCCACCTGCCTCCCTCAGGCCAGTGGTGTTCCCAGTTGGTTTTTTTAGTGCCTTATCATTATGAGTACTAAGGATTGATAGTTGTATGAAAGAACAGAATAGGCATAGAATGAAAGAGAACAGGAAGAAACTGACAATACAGGGAAAAGAGGAAAATGTTTTTAGAAGTAACATTTTTGAATGTTAGTCGCAAAGTCTGAGATGAGAATCTCCTCATGGCAGTAAGTTAGGAACAGGACACTGTGAGAAGAGAACTCACATTTGCAATGGCAACTCAGGTTTTAAAAAGAATAGTAATAGAAGACCTTGAAGGACATTGAAAAGGAAAGATACGAGGGCAAGTAGCTTTGCGAACAGAAGTAAGCCAAGAGGCCCACTATCTATCTGACTGTTAGAAATTCTAAAGAAAAACATGGAGAGAAGAGTTTTTAAATTTATAATAGTATTCATAGAGAGTATAAAATAACATACCAGAAGTGAAGACGTTAAATCACTAGTGCTGAAGATAATAAGGAGGAAAAGATGGACCCTACAGACAAAACCATGAAGTTTCTATGCACATAGAATTAAGAGAGACCAGTAGCCTATGGGTTGAATGTGAGAGCAGGACAGAGTTCCTGGATTAGCACTGCTGGGAAGGTGCAGCGAGCAGTCAGTTCAGACTGGAGCCAGAAGACAGGGTAGCTGTTGCAGTTACTGCCAGAGTTCCCTGGTGGCTCAGCCGGTAAAGAATGCCTGCAACACGGGAGACCTGGGTTGATCCCTGGGTTGGGAAGATCCCCAAGAGGAGGGCATGGCAATCCACTCCCGTATTCTTGCCTGGAGAATCCCCACGGACAGAGGAGCCTGGCGGGCTACAGTCCATGGGGTTGTGAAGAGTCAGACACGACTGAGTGACTAAGCTCAGTGTTGAGTGAAACCCGGCTTTCAGTTACCAAGAGCAGCTCGTCCTTACGAAGAGGGCTTCCCTGGTGGCTCAGTGGTAAAGAATCTGCCTGCTAATATAGAGACTCAGGAGACTCAAGTTTGATCCCTGGATAGGGAAGATCCCCTGGAGGAGGACATGGCAACCCACTCCAGTAATCTTGCCGGGAAGTCCCATGGACAGAGGAGCCTGGCGGGCTGCAGTGCCTGGGGCTGCAGAGAGCTGCATGTAACTGAGCGTGCGCACACATGGAGGAGGCACAGTCAGGGAAAGTGAACGTAACTTAGCAGCTCAGACACGGAATAGTTGGAGCCTAGCAGCCTGTCTTAGGCCATCAGTCTGTCACAACATAGTTACGAGCACCGTTACAGTAAGTCTTAATAAATAAAAAGTAATAAAAGGGCCAAAGCGGTGCATAGGCATTTGCTCAGTAGTAGATACATGGCTGGCTTTGTAGCCTTGCTTCTGGTTTTAGGTAGTAAAGCATTTCTAATCGTCTGTAGCTAATTGGGCTTCCCTGGTTGCTCTGTGGTGAAGAATCCACCTGCCAACACAGGAGACGTGGATTTGATCCCTGTGTCGGGAAGATCCCTTGGAGGAAGAAGTGGCAACCCATTCCAGTATTCTTGCCTGAGAAATCCCATAGACAGAGGAGCCTGGTGGGCTCCAGTCCTTAGGGTCACAAAAGAGTTGGGTACAACTTAGAACTCAGCAGCAGCAACAACAGACATCGGAAATTTAGGGTTTTTATGTTTTGCTGTGAAGGTTTTTACATGTTATTTTCTGTCTTGGAGTTTTCAACCTTTTATCATAAGAAATTTCAAACATACGAAGAAGTCAAAAGAATTTTACAGTGAAGACCCATTTTACTGGACTTGCTCAATCACGTGTCTTTCTACCCTGAACCCATATATCCATCCATCCATTTTATTTTGCGAGTTTCAGAGTAAGCTATAGACATCAATACACTTCTCACTAAATGCTTGAGCATGTACATCATTAGAATTTGAAATTTGTGTATAGTTTCCAGTAGAGAAGCTTTGACTAGCACATTTGCCTAAGTAACCCAAAAACCTATCCAGATAGAGGGTGTCTTCATCCCTGTGGAAGGTTCCTTGATGCTTCCCAGGGCATCCTGGCCTCCCCCACAGCAGCTACCATAGATTAGTTTGGCAGTTCCCAGGAGTTCATCCAAAGGGCAGTAGAGAGTATGTTTCCCTTCACGTAAGGCTGCTTTCATTCAGGGTGTTTTTGAGATTTATCCATGTCATCTAAGTGGCGGTAGTTTTCTCTCCCTTTTGCTGAGTCATATTCCGTTGTATGAATACCACAGCTTCTTGATTCATTCTTCTAATGATAGATACCTGGGCTGCTGTTTCCCTTTTTTTTTTTCTGGCTATAGCAGGGGGAAAAACTACATCTAAGTGGAGATGTTTTGGGGAGCAGAATGCTTGGGCCAACAGAGCAGTGGAATTGCTGCATTGTGTATTAATGGTATGTTTGACTGTACTGTAAGAAACTGACCAACTGTTTTTCCAAAGTGGCTGTATCATTTTGAATTCATGTGAGCAATGTTTGTGAATTCTAGTTGCCCCACAATATTGCCAACGCCTGCTTGAAACATCATTCTTTCATTTCAGCCATTCTGGAAGTGTGTGTCATGGCATCTCATGGGTTTTATTTGCATTTCCCCAATGATTAATGAAGTTGAGTCATTTTCATATGGTAGTTTACCATTTGTATGTCATCTTTTGTAAAGTATCTGAGTCTTGGGTTTTGGGGGGCGATTAATATGCTTTTTATTATTGAGTTGTAGGAGTTCTCTGCTTAGGATGCCAGCGTTTTCTCAGACATGTCTTGCTGATATTTCCTCCCAGTCTCTGAGGCTTGCTGTTCCTTTTCTTAATGGTGTTTTTGAGTGAGCAGGTAGTTTATTTTGAGGAAACCTAATTTGTTTATTTTCCTTTACAGTTATCTTCTGTGACCTATGAGAAACCTTTGTCTGGATCACAAAGATACTGTGTGTTCCTCTGGAAGCTTTGTGGCTGGGCTTTTCCATTTACGTCTTTGTGTGTGGTGTGAGGTGGGGCTGGAGCTTGCTCTTTCCACCAGGTGGCTCTGCGGTTATTCCAGCATCATTTGTTTCCCCTCGAGGGGCAGTTTGGTGCCTTTGTTAAAACTGACAATGTAAATGTGGTTTTATTACTAAAATTATTTCATTGAAATGTGAGCAGTGTAAAGGGAGAATGTGTTACTACTTTGATTTGTTTATATTTTGTGAAGTGTGGTTGCATCTATATTCATGTGGGATAATTGGTTTTTATAATTTCTTACTGTAGCATTATGAAAATTCTTGAAGTCAGATAGTATAAGTCTTCCAACTTTCTTCTCCTACCCCAGGATTTTTTGACTATTTTAATTCCTTCGCATTTCTCTATAATAAGTTTTATTGTCAGTTTGTCAATTTCTACCCTAAAAATTGCTGGATTACAATTGGTATTGTGTTGAATTTTTTTTAAAAGCAGTCTTATTGAGATATAATTCACATGCCATACAGTTCATCCATTTAAAATGTTCTTTTCAGTTGTTTTCAGTATATTCACAGGTATATTCAATCATCACATTTTAGAGCATTCTCATCTCAGAAACCCTGTACCCTTGAGCTGTTACTGCCTTAGTCCCCTACCTCCCTGCTGATCTACTTTCTGTCTATAGATTAGTCAGTTCTGAACATTTCATGTAATGTAATCATGTATGATACGTGGACTGAAGTTTATGCCCGAAAATTCACATGTTGAAGCCCTGACCCCAGTTTTGCAGTATTTAGATGGGACCTTTAGGGAAATACTTAAGATTAATGAGGTCATAAGGTAGGGCCCTGATCTATAGGATTGGTGTTCTTAAGTCTTAAAGACCAAGACAATATTATAAATGTTAGTTTTAAATCATTCTTCGTATTTTAAGGATTAAGAAAAATAGTCTTTTATATTTGCACAGCTATTAATTATTTCTGATGCTCTTCATTCTTTTCTAAAGATCCAGGATTTAACCTGGTATGAATTCCTCTGTACCTAGAATTTAAGTCTGTACTACATGAACACTCCTGACTTTATTTTATCTGAAATTACCCTATTTTGCCTTCCGTTTTTAAGAATACTAGTTAGCACTGCCTCATGTTTTCCATGCCTGGTTGGTTAATGGTGAGGGTGATGCTAATTTGGGAATGAAAGTGGAGTTGAACTCTGGGTAGAAATTTTAAAAGAGCGTTTAAGAGCGCCTCCCCCCACCCCACCCCCAATTAAAATTTTCCTTTCAGTCTGTTCTGTGAGGCCCAGGGCTCCTTGTCTTGTCTCAAGGTCCTCTGAGGAGGTGAGGCTAAAAGGAAATAACGGTGGGGTGAGAGCGTGTTCTGTGCACAGAGAATACTTTGTGAAGAAGAAAGAATTCTGTGGTTAGAAGCTTTTAAATACCCTAGCCCTGCTTTCCCAAAAGAATGGCTCTTTGATACCTGAAGAGGTGAAGTTGCTCATTCGTGTCCGACTCTTTGTGACCCCATGGACCGTAGCCTACTACTCTTCTTGTCCATGGGATTTTCCAGGCAAGAGTACTGGAGTGTAGGGCCTTAAAATCTGACACGCATCATTTGGGTTGCCATTCCCTTCTCCAGGGGATCTTGCTGACCCAGGGATCAGACACAAGTCTCCTGCAGTGTAGGCAGGCACTCCACCATCTGAGCCACCAGGGAAGTCCCTACCTGAAGAGACACGCAAACTTTATATGTCCAAAGGAGCCATGCACTGAAATGCTCATTATTTCCACTTATTATCTTGTCAGCATCTCTCCGTCTTGTCTCTGGATGTGCCATGCCGGTTGCTTCCAGGGTCGGGTGCGCCCTCGGGTGTTGGTCACTGCCTGCTTTCTCTGCAGGCTTCACTCCCGCCCCCGCCTTGTTCTTAGTCTGCAAACCATTAAGGACCATGGGAAGAATCTGCCCCAAGAGAAGAAACCCTTTTAATATCAAGCAAACTCAGGTTCAAGACTTAGAAAATGATGAGAGCAGATTAGGAGGAAAAGCCAGTGTAGGGCTGTGGACGTCTTATTTGCTTATAAGAAAGTTGTGATACATTGTTTTACGTCTAAACCACTAATCTTTCAGGAAGTGAATATAAAAATTCCACCTAAGAATGCATCGTGTATAATTGGCAGTATTTTCCTAGTGTTACTTAATATGATGCATGTCTTGAGTGGAGTCTTGGATTTGACTCCAAATATGTGAATTTGGTACATATATTACCGTTTTTATAACTATTCTTTATCCTGTGACAGTGTTAAAAACAGCTGCATATTGTATCCTCAGGATCCAACAATATATGTAACTAATTCTTTGTTTGACAAATAGGATGTTACAGGTTTTGTTTTTTTTAACCATCTTCAGCATTGCTGTCATAGTTTGCTAACTAAAGTAATTGTATACTTCCATGATAATTTCTGTACAGTAAATGCTTGTGAGGATAATGACTGTATCAAAAAGAATGCACTTGAAGATTTTTGAATATTTGCACATTTTAGTCCAGAAAAATATGTGGCAGTTTGAGCTCTGACCCCAGTGAATAGATGCTCCCTGTTCTGCACTTGTTTGACTGTTTTTAAGACCTTTGTTAATCTAATAGCTAGAGACTGATATATGGCCAAGAAATAGAGATCAGGCTGATCTAGGTAACCAAAAAAGTTCCCTGGAACCAAACACCTAGAACTGGTGGTTGAAATGTGAAAGGGAGTAAAAAAAGTTTAAGTGAGAGTCTTGGTCCACATGAACAAGTCAGCATATAGACCAAACAGCAGAGCTGGAGCCTCGAGAACTACCCGCAGAAGGGCCTTTAGAGAGCACCTCTAAGTGCATTGAAAACAATTAGTGATAAAAGAGCCCAGAATATAAAGGGACAAAACACTGTGGAAATAAGACATCACTTTAAAGAAGTAGGGAACTTCTGCAAATGTAAACTAAAGTTATTAAAGATAGGTTTTTCATTGTTGAAAGAGAATTACTTAACCCAATGTGATAGGTAGATCAAGAAAAATTATAAAAGTTTGAACAAAGATAAAGTGATGGATGTAATGGACATAAATTGAGATACGGAGCTGAAATAAAAATGGCCAACATACGTGTGGTTGTGAAACCTCCAGGAAAAAATTGAACATAGCTCAGAAATGTTTGAAGAGGAAATAACCCAAGAATTTAGCAGAATTGGTGAAAGCTAAATACTGTGCGTGTCAGATTTTAAGGCTCTGTCACAGGCGTATGGATACGATGTGCGACTCTAGCATAAGAAAAGAGCCATCGCAGAATAGAGAAGCCAGTGATCCAGTACAGGGGAAGGCAGAGGAAATGAGAAGCTCAGAGAACAATGATGAAAACAGGAAACGCAAGACGAGACAGTAGGAGTTAGTCCATATATCAGTATAAAAACAGTTTAAGTTTAAAACCAAGTCCTGGGTGTTCATTGGAGGGACTGATGTTGAAGCTGAAACTCCAATACTTTGGTCACCTGATGCGTAGAGCTGGCTCATTTGAAAAGACCCTGACGCTGGGAAGGATTGGGGGCAGGAGGAGAAGGGGACAACAGAGGATGAGATGGCTGGATGGCATCACTGACTCAGTGGACATGGGTTTGGGTGGACTCTGGGACTTGCTGATGGGCAGGGAGGCCTGATGCGCTGCGGTTCATGGGGTCGCAGAGAGTCAGACACGACTGAGCTGAGTGAACTGAAGTGATGAAACAGTTTCTTTTTTAAAGGTAAACTTTACTGTGGTGATTTGCAGTAGATAAACCAAAACATAGATACATAAAAGCTGAAAATAAAGAGGTGGAATACAGGTACTTGAGAGAAATGCTAAGCAAAGTATAGGAAAACCCATTTAACATCAGATATGATAGATTTTTAAGACCCTGTTGTTAAGAATAAATGTGGTTACTTCCTAATGATAAAAAAGAACAAGTCACTAGTAATATAATTCCAATTTTGTATGCTTATTAACAGGACCTCAAAATATATGACAGATATTTTAGAGAATTATGAGACTTAATTGGCAAGTCCATAACTGAATAGAGGGATTTTAATAAAATTTTCTCAGTAATTAATAAACAGACAAGTCATTGACAATATATAGACGATTTGAAAAACAAAACTGACCAGCTTGCTGTAACGAGCTGTTGTGTCCAAGTTAGAGAGTGAACATTTTCTCAAGCATGTGTAAAGAAAATCACGTATTCACCTGTAAGTCTCATCATATTTTAAAGAAACCACCCAAAAAGCATTCTCTGATTGTTTTTTTTTTAAGGTTAAAAAAATACTGTTGAAATCTAAATTCTAAACACTGTCAAGATAAGTAGTAATGGAAAAAAATAAATAATAACTGATTAAAGAAAATACCAGACTTAGGTGATACAGCCAGAGGGGTGAAGAGCAGAAAGTCTACTTACTGCTTATATTAAAAAGAATGAAGAGGAAAAATGACAAAGCTACTCAACCAAACAAGGATTTATAGAAAGCAAATGTAAAGAAAGAAGTAATTTAAAGGAATAGAAATATAAATACAGTGATGAAAATTAATACATTTTAAACTGGTTCCTTAAAAAGAGTGGACAAGCCTCTGGCAGAATTAAGAATATTTTAAAAGGGGGACCATTGAATAGGCATTTTTTTAAAAAGAAGACTGAATGGGCAGTCTACTTAACCTCTTTTGAAATGGACAGTTTTCTAGAAATAGCAATACGTTTGGCTGAGAAATGAAAGACCATTTATAATGTCCATTGACATCATTCTGAATGAACGACCGTTTAGAAAGACCATTTCTGAACTGTTGGTTATCTATGCAGGGAAATGTACACTCACTTTTCTTCCTCATGTTGTATACAGTTTTACTCAAGGTGGATTAGGAACCAGTGTGAAAATCAGATTTAAAAGAAAATACAGTAAAAGCATGGCAAAATTGGAACCATCAGGAGTCCAGCAACAGCAGAAGGGATTAAATTACTTCAAATCTGTACTACTATACAGTATATTACACATGTGCTGGTCGTGTGTGTGCTCAGGCGTGTCCCGCTGTTTGTGACCCCATGGACTGTAGCCCTCCAGGCTCCTCTGTCCGTGGGATTCTCCAGGCAAGAATACTGGAGTGGGCTGCCGTTTCTTCCTCCAGGGCGTCTTCCTGACCCCAGGGGTCAAACCCGCCTCTCTTGCATCTCCTGCATTGGCAGGTGGATTCTTTACCACTGCACTGCTAAGCTGAAACTATGTTGTCAGAAAGAAATGGCAGAAGCAAATGTACGATTTGTTATAATTTTCTTGTAATATAAAATTTGAAAACATGTAAAGTAACTGCATGTATCATTACATGTTTAGTTAAATGAAACTCGCTCAGTCCTGTCTAGCTCTTTCCAACCCCTGGACTGTACCTGCCAGGCTCATCTGTCCGTGGGATTCCCCAGGCAAGAATACTGGAGTGGATTGCCATTCCCATCTCCAGGGGATCTTCCCGACCCAGGGATGGAAGCCAGGTCCCCTGCGTTGCAGGTGGTTTCTTTACCATCTGAGCTACCAGGGAAGCCCTGTTGTTACATGGTGAAGTGTGAACTGTTCATAGCAATGCTAAACGTTGGTAGACATTTGCCCTTTAGGGAGGGGGAGGAGGCGTGGGATTGGGGAGGAGCACGTGTCAGTTACACTCTGTTCCAGTCAACCAGAAAGTCGGTGGGGATTCTTGGGCCACAGTAAGGTTTGTGCACACTGGGTCGTGAGTTTGAGACAGCTGGTTGTATGTTATAACCTGTGATTCTCTAACTGAAATATTTATTCAAGTGACTTAGTGTTTTATGACATAGTTCCCCTGGAGGAGGGTGCGCAGCCCACTCCAGTATTCTTGCCTGGAGTATCCCATGGACAGAGGAGCCTGGCAGGGTTTGGCCTGTGGGGTCGCAAAGAGTCAGACATGGCTTAGCGACTAACACTTCTACTTCACTTTCTTTGATTACCACTGAGATTGAGGCGTTTCTTAGGTTTTTGGCCCCTAAACTACTAACACATGTTTCTTTTTAGCCTTTGGATTTTCAGTTGGAATCCTTATGTTTCTTTAGAGATGAATTTTTTTCACCCTGTTTTAATTTACCTTAATTTATTAAAAATAGTAAGTTTAAAATAGTTATTACTAAAATAGTTTCAGAATTTTAGATGAAGTCTATAGGACTTTGCTTAGAAAGGCCTTCTCCATCAAGAAAATATTTGTATTTGTTTTGTTTTATGGCTTCTCTTTGTATATTTTAATTCTTAATCTAGCAATATATTTTGGAATATGAAATTTTTGAACCACCGCTTGCTATAATGCCATTTATTCAATAATCTTTATCCACTGACTTGAAATAATCTTTATATAGTAAGTTCTTCAACACACCAGAATATTTGGTTTCATGGTTTTCCTGTCTGAATAAGTATTGGTGTCTTAGTTTTATCCAAGGTAGTCCCATGCACAGAGGAGCCTGGTAGGCTACATTGCCTGGGGTCACAAAGAGTCAGACACGACTTAGCGACTAACACACACAAAGCACGTGCAGATGAACGGAAACAGGAGTAAAGGTCTTGGCGAAATGGCTCGTCTCCACCTGTCTCCACAGTGCACGCTGTTGCTCCTCTGGGATTGGTCAGCCTTAGGCATCCCTGACTTTCAACTGCGATAGAGGACTCCACCTCTTGAGCTACTGTGTTTTCTGCTTTTTATTAAATATTTTTCATTTTCAGAATGTCATTCATTTCACTTCAGTCACTCAGTCGTATCCCACTCTTTGCGACCCCGTGGACTGCAGCACGCCAGGCTTCCCTGTCCATCACCAACTGCCGGAGCTTGCTCAAACTTATGTCTGAGTTGGTGATGCCATCCAACCATCTAAATCCACTTACAAATCATTTTAAAGGTTTTGGATATTTTTACATTTGTAACATATACTTCTGGAAATATTCGTAGCTTAAGCATCATAATAGACATGGTCATAGCTTTTTGTTTTTCCTGAAGTAGATAATTGCTTTTTTTTTTTTTTTCCACTTTCAACTTTCTCTCTGTACCATTTGCCACTTTTCTTACCTTCTGATCCACTCTGGGGACAGTTTCCCACCAGGTAATGGCATTAGATGATCTGGAAGGTCCAGAATTCTCTTGATAACTTCCTCCAGAAACTTCCATCCTCATAGCTGGCTGGCTCTTCGCTTGATTGGTGTATAAATGGGATCTTTACTCTGGTTTTAACAGGTTTCCGTTGATATTTGGAAACACTGACACTGCAATATCTTGTAAGAAACTATGTTCGTATTAATGACTCTTGACATTGATGATGCACATTGATTTCCTTGACTTTTCTCCAAGTCACGTTTATAACTACTGCACGAGTGTTCACCAGTCAAACCAAGCTCGAGGGGCTGGTGTCCCTCCTTCTAAATCGAAAAAGGGGCAGACGCCGGGGGGAGCTCAGTTTGTGGGCCTGGAATTATACAAACGGCTTAAAGAATTTCTGAAGAATTACTTGACAAATCTTCTTAAGGTAAGATGTTTTACATTTATACTGAACATTTATAATAGAACGCACAAAAATGGAAAGTCGTGAATAACGATTGTGAGTTAATTTTTCATTGTTCTTGGCGCTGACATGTCTGTGCCTGAAGAGGGGCTGCTCTCCGGTCATTTGCCTGTTATGAAGGTGAAACCTTCTAAACCACATTCTGTGAGCTTCTTAGATTAGAAGTTTGTGATGCCTTTCCCTATGGTAGTACTTTCCTTAAATTACTAACCATTTGGTGTTTGGTGGTTAAAAAGCAATGAACCTATTAATTTAAAGCATATAATTATGAATTCAAGTTACCTATGTGTATTTTGAACCCACTGTAATATTCTGTATTAAGTGTATGAGTGACTAAGGTTATCCAGCCTCTGGTAATCATATTTTTCCAACGTGTTCTACACACGTGTATATAGAGATTTTTGATTTACACAGATAATGTCCAAAAAACTCCAGCATGCTCCAGATTTGTTTTTCTTAATATATTTTGCAAGGTAACTGGAAACTTTAACGTGTTCTACACACGTGTATATAGAGATTTTTGATTTACACAAATAATGTCCAAAAAACTCCAGCATGCTCCAAATTTGTTTTTCTTAATATATTTTGCAAGGTAACTGGAAACTTTAACATCATTTAACAGAGCAGAGTTGAGTGAGCACAGTCATGACCAAGACAGTATCTTTTTCACGTTCCCAAGCAGTCTTGATGCAGCCACTGTGTCCTCCTGGCTCTGATTCGCAACACTTTGTAAAGTGAACACTGGGATTCATTATTCTTTAGTATCGAAGTGATGAACGATGTGTTGTGAAAGGTGTTGATAGGCCTGCCATCAGCGATTTTTTTTTTTTTTTTAAAGGTCATCTGATACCATCCAGAAGAGCTTAGCTTTACATGTTCGGGTTCATCCCTCGTTTATGTAAATCTAAATGAGCACAGATTTGGTTGTATCAAGATACGGTCAGGTTTCCACGTGGCTTCTGGGGTCACTTGTGCACCCATGTGTTTCTGGAGCTTTGCTCTGTAGTTTTTTATCTTGCCAGCTGGAGGGCCTGAGGCTGACAAGTTTAGGGGTAGCCCCAGGCCCCGAGTTCATAAGGGGCTGACCACCACCAGCACCCCCCCACCAAGTTCCCAGATTTCTGTTCTCCTGCAGCACATTTTAATGATATTGCAGTTTAATGCCCCGTTTTAAAGGGTAAGATGTCATTTGTAGATGTTATTAATACCTAAGAAAAAATTTCAAGTTAGTTTCCTTTGAATAAAGATTTGTGGTTTAAGTTGTAGAAACTTCAGTAAAAGTAATTTTTATAACTTTTAAGTAAATTTAATGAAGAAAGAAGATACATTTAAAAAGGGAATAGTACTGGCCCCATGACCTAAACTGTTAATCAGATTTCTTTTTTAACAGAGAAATTACCAAAAAATAAGGGATTTCCTTAATCTGTCCCTATTTATGAATATAAAGGAATTACCCTCATATTCTGCAAGTTCAGTCTTTTACAAATGTATATGCATATTTAATACTGTGAAAAAAGTTCCAGTTTGGGATGCAAGAATTTTTGTTAAAATTCTCTGTAGTCTAACCCTCACGAGCTACATTCTTGTGAGAATTTGTAGTAAATGAGTGTGTTTTGTGTACAGAATAATTTAAAGAACCCATCTATCTAAATGTATGTTAATGCAATAGATTTGTTTCCGTGAACTCTTTTCTTTAATTAATCATGTGACAAATTAGTCATCTTAAAGCTTTAGTTGCCTTGTTTCTAGGACGGAGAAGATTTGATGGATGAGAGTGTACTGAAGTTCTACACTCAGCAATGGGAAGACTACCGGTTTTCAAGCAAAGTGCTGAACGGGATCTGTGCCTACCTCAATAGACATTGGGTTCGCCGTGAATGTGACGAAGGACGGAAGGGAATCTATGAAATCTATTCTGTAAGATTTGACCACACACCTTTCAGATGTGTGTTTTTCTCGGAGATGTTTCCTTTCCAGCAACGGATATAAGCAGATAGTGAGCAGCTTTCAGGCTAGTGAGCTAATTTTCAAAAAATGGCCCTTGGATGTTTTGTGGCAAGACAGGAGAAGGATAAGTAATTGGAAGTTCCAAAATACATCCTGCATGCTTCTGCAGTTATTGATTTAAAAAGCCTACCGTGGGGCTGAGCCTGGAGCTGTCGCCGTCTTAGCACAGCAAGTCCTGCAGGCAAAGCGGGTCCCCTCCCCGGGACTCGGGCCTCCGTAGTCAGCCCTTGTAGCCTTTAGGGGTCAGGGAAACTGCTTCCCGGAGCAGACTGTGATGTGAACTTCCATCCTGCCCACTCACTTTAGGAAGTAATGTCACAGAGTTCAAAATGGATGGGTTTTTAAAAGACTGCAGGAAAATGAATTCTGAAGAGGCAAAGTCTGAATTGTTAAAACACCTTCATAAGTGTTTCTTCAGTCAAGGAAGCTTTTCCAAAGGCCCATTGGTTTTCAAAGTGTGGTCCCCAAACCCTCAGCATCATTTGACCTGGGAACTTGTTAGAAAGACAAATATTTGGGCCTCAAGCAAGACTTGCTTAACTGGATGCTCTGGAGGTGGGGCTGGCCAGCGTGTTGTTAGCAGGCTCTCCAAGCGGTTCTGATGCTCGTTCTAGTCTGAGAACCAATTAAGGGAGGACTTAGACCCCCAGACAGAGAAGGCAATGGCACCCCACTCCAGTACTCTTGCCTGGAAAATCCCATGGACGGAGGAGCCTGGTAGGCTGCAGTCCATGGAGTCCCAGAGAGTCGGACATGACTGAGCGACTTCACTTTCACTTTTCACTTTCATGCACTGGAGAAGGAAATGGCAACCCACTCCAGTGTTCTTTCCTGGAGAATCCCAGGGATGGGGGAGCCTGGCGGGCTGCCGTCTTTGGGGTCGCACAGAGTCGGATACGACTGAAGCGACTTAGCAGCAGCAGCAGTAGACCCCCAGAACAGCCTCTCTGTTCATAATGGGCTCGGATACATAGACAGTACCTTTTTTGAATGGTGTTAAAATGTCAATTCTATTGCATAATGAGATTATCTCCATACCCACGAATGCTGCTGTAATAGCAGTGCTTTGTAGCTTTATAAGTTTAATTAAAAGAAAAACATAATGTACCATAGATGCATAACAAATTTTTATCATTTGTATAGCTCAGTTTCTATACCAAACTGTTAACTGCTTCTTAATAATATTTTGTTACATAGCTTTAACAAAGCTTTCTATGTTTAGTGTTGATTTGAGCCTCATGTAGTTTACCTTTTCCATTAAAAATAACTTCTTGAGACTGAAAATCATCTGTGGAAATCAGCATGATTTTGATTTCCCCCTGACCGAAAGCACCGTACATGCGCCCTGTAGTAATGTCATAGGCTCCTACAAATCATTATGGTCTTTAAACTTTTTGTATACTGTTCTCAAAATTTGACTGCTTTTTTTAACTTTCAAAATTCATAGTTTCTCCATCCTTAAATGCTGTAGTTAGTTTGGAAGTGCACTCTGCAGCCACAGTTCTTAGCAGAGGCCAGTGGACACCCCTGTCTGGAAACAGTGTTTCCTCTGCGTGCTCTTCCATGAGGCTGTTGAACTCACAGTGCAAATACCAATTGACAATGCGACGGTTCTCACACAGTGATCTCTCGTTGCATTTTCCAGAATCTCCAGGAGATGGGGATGCTTTGTCATGAATTACAAAGTTTTCCTTTTTTCCTAATAATTTTTTCTTTCTCTTCAGTTACAGAAGGTTGTCGGTTTCCTTTCAAGTCAACCAGAGGACATAAATTAATTTCATTATCCACATATTGAAGTGATGCAGCAAGACTTTCCCCCCGATTCTGTCCCTCTGAGCTTCCTCTGGCTTACCTTTGGTCCTGCTCTCTCAGTCTTGCCTTTCTTCCTTCAAAGCGGCCAGTTGTCCAGAGTTAAATCACATCTGTCTTATGCTGTCTCCAGTTAGAAAAATGTTGGGAAAAAATTACTTTTGAAGGTGTAGTGTCTTCACTAGAAGTTGATGGCTGCACACGGCGTGTTCCCTGCCTCCCTCCTGCACTGAGGAGGCCGGGGGGTTGGAACAGAGGGTGTGCACCTGGACAGTTACTTCCCAAACCTTGCCCCCCAGGGGGCATTTCTCCTGGAAAACTAAGACTCTTCCCTTCCCAGCATCTTCTTTGACAGACTAGTTGGTAATTCTGAAATCACCTTTTTATTCTAATAGAAGACTTGGGTATACATTGTTCATATCTTATTAAAGATATTTTCTCTTAAATACTGCTTTCATGCTGCCCTTTTTTTGGTAGAAATTTTTCATTTTGTAAATGAAATTTACATAGAATCTTTTCAGAACTGTATGTATAAACCTAGTTTTATCTGTGGTTAAATTTGGGGAAAAATAAGACTGATAGCATTTATATAAGTTTCTCAGTTTTTGAGTATCAAATTCCCTTAAGTTTGAATTTAGCTGAATAATACCTCTCTCAACAGTTTAAAAGCCATATATGAATTAATATTTCCCTTTTGGAAGGGGTGAGCATTTTATAGTAATCGTCTGACATACCCTTTATGAGAAGTTTCAAAAGCTTTTTTTAAAAAGGCATCATATGCACACACATAAGTAAAACGGGAAATTTGA
Source organism: Redunca redunca (assembly GCA_006410935.1). Taxonomy (NCBI): domain Eukaryota; kingdom Metazoa; phylum Chordata; class Mammalia; order Artiodactyla; family Bovidae; genus Redunca; species Redunca redunca. Next base: position 198,736 of record SJYQ01000971.1, read on the forward strand.
GTACTTCATGTATAATAACGGTTTCCCAGGTGGTGCAATGGTAAAGAACCCGCCTGCCAAGGCAGGAGACACAAGAGACTCAGGCTTGACCCCTGGGTCCGGAAGATCCTCTGGAGTAGGAAGTGGCAACCCATTTCAGTATTCTTGCCGGGAAGATTCTTAGAGGAGCCTGGCAGGCTGCAGTCCATGGGGTCGCAAAGAGTCAGACACAATTGAGCACGCAAGGAAAAAGAGGAGTTTTTAACTCAAGAGAATGGCTCTCTGATTTCATCATGATTTTTTAACCAAGTTTATAATTAAAAATATTGATACTTATAATCTGGGATCAAGGCTGTCTCCTACAGCTTTGAAAAAACACAGTAAAAGTATAGCCGTTTAACACTGTTGCTTTTTCTTTGCATCCAGCTTGCATTGGTGACTTGGAGAGACTGTCTTTTCAGGCCACTGAATAAACAGGTACCTACTTGTGTGTGTCGTGTTTTCCTTTTAAAACCCCTTCCAGGTGTCATACCTTAGCCTCTGTCTTCCTCACTCCTTTATAATATCCTCAAAGTACCTCTTATCTTGCCTTTGACAGATTTAAATGTTTAAGAGCTATGTAGTAACATAGTATTGATGCATACCATAGTCTATAACCTACATGTCTCTTTCCTATATCTGTTCTGAAGGTAACAAATGCTGTTTTAAAACTTATTGAAAAAGAAAGAAATGGTGAAACTATCAATACAAGACTGATAAGTGGAGTTGTACAGTCTTATGGTAAGCAGTTTCCCTTTAATTTAGTGAAAGCTTTGATATCAGTGGCAGTGATAACAGTGATGCAACAGATTTGTTTTCAAATAGTATTATCAAAAATATTGTGAGCATTTATCAACGTACTCACAATTCTCTTTGTGTGAGTGTGATTATGTTTGATTTTATCCATTATAAAGATTGTTTATCCTCATGCCTTAAGGAGATTCTGATGGACTAGACATTTGACGTTTGAATTATTTTCTTTTCTGGTTTCACACTGAATTACTGGATCTATATACCTGTATAGACTGAAAACTAAGCATTTATATATGCTTAGAGTGTCATCAGTGGAGCTGAATGATAACCAGAAATCTGTATCATCTTGAACAACTGCCATTGAGAAGCCAATAAAGTAACACAGTGTTTTAAAACTTAATTATGTTCTATTTCTTTGAAAGTTAAAAATTAAGCATTATTTTTAAGCTTTAGAAATATTAAGATGTTCTCTTAGTGAACTTGATGAGAACTTTGAAGCATGCCTGGCTGTTGGTCAGAATCACTTGCCTTTGTGTGTCTTGGATTTTTTTTTTTATGCAAAATGTACTTAACTACCAGAAAATAAGTTTGCCATTTGCCCTGCTATTTTATTCTTACCTTTTCAACATAACTTAAACTGAAAGCTACACCTAAAGTAAAATATATATTCCTTAAACTATAACCCAAAATGAAGCAGTTGAAACAGTTCTGTTTACTTCCAGTGGAGCTGGGACTGAATGAAGATGACGCCTTTGCAAAGGGCCCCACGCTAACAGTGTACAAAGAGTCCTTTGAGTGTCAGTTTCTGGCAGACACAGAAAGATTTTATACCAGAGAGAGCACCGAATTCTTGCAGCAGAACCCGGTTACTGAATATATGAAAAAGGTAAGTTTAAACATACTTAGAGTAGGCTTAAGTTAAAAGTTACCACTGCTCAAGTAAATTACTCTTTTTATTCTTATATATACAGCTTCCTTCAAAGTCATTTCCTGGGCCCTGTTACCCGGTAGTGTTTGTAGCAGATGCAAATGGTTTCTCCCCACTCACTAAGGAGCTTGTATAAATCAATTTAATAATCGTGGCTCATGTTCTCCTACTGTGTGGAGGATGTAACTGTTACAGCTGAATGAAGTACGTGTTTGAACACTCTCTCCTAGAATGTACATGTGTGTCTAATGGCAGCCACAGTCTTACATCAATGAAAAAATAGTATTTGAAGAAACAAATTTTTATCTGCAAACTTTAAGCTTTTTACTTTTTTGCTTCTGAGATCTCTCCTAAAAATCTATTTAACACAACCTTCCAGTGTGTATTAGAGAAGCCCTTCTGAAAGAACAGGATCGAAGTTTTAGATGAGAAGATTGGGGATTGGTCTCTGCATCATAAGTCTTCTACATTAAGTGATGTCACAATACAGTTCTACGGGAAGTATTCTAACTTCCCTTCTCAGAAACACCGGTGTCCCAGACTTAAGCTCAGAGGAGTGACCTCAGTCAGGGTCAGCAGACTTTCCGTGAAGGGCCAGATGGTAAATACTTTAGACCTCATGCACACGTGGTCTCATCTGCAACCATTCAGCTCTGCGTTGTGGCGCAAAAGCAGCCATGGCAACAAGTTTCCTTCCAGCAGAACTTTGCCCCCAGGCAATAGTTGGCCAACCCATGACCTCAACGGGCAAGGAGACTTTCAGGGGTCCGGGGCTGCGTGTTGGACACCTGCTTCTCCCTTTATTCTCTGTTCACTTGGAGAGCAGAGTCATTTCTCCATGTGCTGAGACCAGAAGTCAGGGAGAGCAACAGCTCCCCTGTCTAACCACATAAAGTCCTCCTCAATTTGTCCATGACGTTCCTAGTACATTTTCCCATAAGAGATAGTAATTATAAGTGGGCCTTACAAGTCTGAAGTTAAAAGTCCTTGACAGACGAATCCTTCAAAACCTAACAGGAGTGGAACCCCACAGAACTATTGCACTTGGGAAAGTGACAGTTCTTTGTGTATTTACGAGTTAAGCTCGCTTTCATGTGCCAGTCTGGAAGCTAACCAGCTTGTTGAGAGTTGAAACAGCTGCCTGACCAATCAGTTTTAAATCTAAGCACTGATTTTTACAGTGTAGTTTTCATAAACATACCTTTTATTGAACTGTACTATATATGGTGAGTCTTTTAAAACTGTATATGTTTTTTAAAGTGTGGCCTTTTATCAGGGTACAGATCCACACGTGTGGTTCAGGCCTTTTCATTTCATGGACTTCTTTGTGAATTGCAGTTACCTGCTGTCCACACCAAGGAAGGTGGTAGTGCTTTGGTGCATGGAAATCCACTTTATAGAGTTATGGTTTCAACCCAGTCTGAGCCCTGCCTTCAAGGGAGAATGTGCTACCTGCATCCTGGCTATCTTAAATGGGGTTTCTTGGGTTAAAAGTTTGGCCCAAATCTGGTTGGGTCTTAGCAAACATGACAGCCATTTGAAAAATCCATCATGTAGAGATTCTGTGGGCTTAAAATTGGAATTTAACCGTCTGAACAATGCTACTGTTACCACTAGCTGTAGACTTGCATCTCAAACTGGGCTATGTGTCTAATTGAAAATCCCCACTCCACCATTTACTAAGGGTGACTTTAACCCCCTAGTAACTGGTGGTTAAAGTCTGTTCCTCAGTTTCCTCATCTGTAAAATGGGATATTTTATCATCATCATCATCATTATTATGTATTATTTGATGTTTGGCCATGAGTATGCCTCAAAACCTCCAGTGTAGGCCTGATAATATACAGGATAAAATATGGAACATTTTATTCAATAACTTGAGAAATTATGTTTATATTCGAACCCTCTATTAGGAAGTAAAGTACAAAACTCATGGACAGTATTGAGATAAAACATCAACTTTCAAGAACTACTCTCCTTTTAGCAGCCCATTTAGGCTAGATGTATAGATTTCCTGGGTCTGTGTTCCTTTCTCTTGCGTTGTCCTTCAGAGGAAACAGTTGAGAGTCTGTGGCTTCCCTGCTACTGATGGTGTCAACAAGGAAACAAGCCTCAGCCACGTTAATTTCAGTGTATCTTACTGTCTCCTGTGGTGAGCCTCCAAAGAATATTTGACCTTTCTAGGTTTCTAATGTCATTTTTTTTAAGTTTTAAAAACAAAATATATGTTAATGAATTTGCTGCCTGCTTTTTGATCCATTTTTTTTCATTTTGTTTCGCCTGTATACTGATCCTAATAGAATTAATAGAGACAGTCTTTGCTTAATTTTATTTAGTCCTTTTGAATTTGTACTCTGATATAATTATCTGCCAAGTACAATGGTGATCACGAGCTTATTTACCATCAAATCAACAAAGAATGTAAATCACTGCTACTGTTAAGTCACTTCAGTTGTGTCCGACTCTGTGCGACCCCATAGACAGCAGCCCACCAGGCTCCCCCGTCCCTGGGATTCTCCAGGCAAGAACACTGGAGTGGGTTGCCATTTCCTTCTCCAATGCATGAAAGTGAAAAGTGAAAGTGAAGTCGCTCAGTCGTGGCCGACTCTTAGCGACCCCATGGACTGCAGCCCACCAGGCTCCTCCATCCATGGGATTTTTCCAGGCAAGAGCACTTGAGTGGGGTGCCATTGCCTTCTCTGGTATGTAAACTGTCCCTCCTAAAACCTAATGACTTCATACCCAGGACTTTGGGTTTTTTGGTTTCCCTGGTCATGACACTTTAATGAAGTCTGTGAAATGTGGAGAATAGCATTGTGTCTGAAAAAAAAAACAATGTACATACCTTAATTTGAAAACGCTTTATTGCTAAATGATGCCGAAACAATTATAATAGCAACATCAAAGATCACTGAACAGAGGTCAGCTTAACAAACAATAATAATGAAGAAAGTTTAAATATTTCGAGAATAACCGAAATGTGGCACAGACACACAGAGTGAGCACGTGTTCTTGGAAAAACGGTGCTGACAGCCTTGCACAGCTAGAGTCACCACAGACCTTCAGTTCCTGTTTAAAAAGCAAAAGCCAGTGCCGAAGCACTGGGAGAGGAGGCTGGCCTGTGGCCAGTAGTCCCCCCGTGTTCACAGCTTCAGTCACCCACAGTCAGCCTCTCTCTGACAGTATTGAATGAGAAGTTCCAGAAATAAACAGTCTATAAGTCTTAAATTGCAGAGTATCGATAAGGGTATTACCCCCAAAAGTGTGAAACAGCACGTACCTGTAGGAAGGAGATTGATATAAAGACATTTGGATGGTTAATCATGATAGCCTCGTTGAAGTCATTTGAAGAGGACTTGGAAACAAAAATACAGGTTACAGAGCAAGTGATACTCACCAGGGACCAGTTATTGTGGTTAGCATTCCCTCCCCACGCCAGCCCGAATCAAAGGACCCCTTCCCTTGTCTTGTTTTCTCCCGCACACGAGGCAGGGCAGGTTGTGAGTTGAATTTGTCACTGGTTTTGTTTAAAAAGACGCAAGTCCAGACCGTTGACCTGAGCTCACTCCCGCAGGCGGAGGCTCGTCTGCTGGAGGAGCAGCGCCGGGTCCAGGTGTACCTTCACGAGAGCACACAGGACGAGCTCGCCAGGAAGTGCGAGCAGGTGCTCATCGAGAAGCACCTGGAGATCTTCCACACGGAGTTCCAGAACCTGCTGGACGCCGACAAAAACGAGGGTGAGCTGCGGAGATTCGGAGCACATAGATGTTGATTACCATCTCTGATCATGAAGTTGTGTGAAGGTCTAGACTCAAGAGTTAGCGCTGCCACACCAGCCATTCTTTAAGAGGGCTGTGTGTGTGTGTACCTTGCAGTGTGTTGATCTCAGACCTCTGTAGCGCGTTTTGGGTGTGACTTTGGAGGAAGCGCATCTTTTCAGTTTGATGTGGAGTCTTGACTTGTTGCATACACTTTCGCACCCAGTGATGCTTCCACTGTTCTGTGCATGTGAGTGTGTGACTTTCATGCTGAAAATTCTTAGAGATGAGAACGCTGCTGTTTTGCGAAAGTATTTCCCGTACCCCTCCCTTGTTTTCCTGGGACATGTGAGGAGCTCAGTAGAAGACTGGTGTTTAGACGCAGGACTTTTCTTCTTTGGTGCTCGTAAATCAGCCGTGTGCCATGCATATATTAAGTGAAGAATGTGGGGGCCCTTTTGTGGCTGAATTGTTTGTATATTTGAGATGGATGTTCATAAATACTCCTTAAATTTATTCATTCTTGTAAATAATATTTGAGTGCCTATTATGTATTAGGCATAATCAGTTTCTCAATCTTGAAGCATCACCTGTAGTTCCTGTTCATCTTTTTCCTGTTATATCAGTGGTTTCTCCTGGCAAGGGGGAAATATGCTTTCATAATCACATGATTTCATTGTTACTTTTGGCTAAATATAAAATATTTGAGTACAGTTAAGTGCAGTTGATTATTAGGTCTAAAAACACGGTGGTTTTATTTCACTGCACCTTTCCTCTCTATAAATACATATTTAGTGGGATGGATTTGCAAAGTTTGTTTTGATGCATAAGGGTGGCACCTTTTTCTTTCAGATTTGGGTCGCATGTATAATCTTGTATCTAGAATCCAAGATGGCCTGGGAGAATTGAAAAAACTCCTGGAGACACACATTCATAATCAGGGTCTTGCAGCAATTGAAAAGTGTGGAGAAGCTGCATTAAATGTAAGTACTGTTCAGCTGAACACCGGCCGGGCCTAACCATTCCCGCGCGTGGACTGCAGGCAGGTGTCCTGTCTGCACCCACAGGTCTAGAGGGTAAGACTTTCACTGGACTCTCATAGAGAACTGGCTGTTGGCTCTTTAAAGTAGGAGTTTCACAAGCATCTTTGTTTAGTAAATATCTCCATTAATTTGCCTCTGGCACTTCTTAGGGCATTAAGGATGTTATTTCTTGATATTTTTTTTTCCTTTCATTGTTTGTCAAAATTTACATTCCTCGCACTAGAAGAGAGAAGATGATTCCATAGAAAGAACAGGCTGAAGCCTCCTAGAGACCTGGCTCCGGCACCGTGGGCCACAGGCTGCCCCATGCAGGAACTTTGGTCTGAGTACCACCCTCCAGTTGGAGACCCCAGGGCTGTTTGCCCTGGAAAGGCCTTGAGATGTATGGCATTTCTCCTACAACCCCTACCCCCACTGCCACTTCCGCTCCAGGAGGTACCAGAATATTTCTGCTGCGTTTTCTATGATTCAGTTGTTGATTTTACGTAGGAAGTATCGTGTGTTTCTGAGGGACAGGTAAGTTGTCTTCAGGTTTGTCCCTGTTGTACGCTTAAATTTAAGTCGTGTTTGGGATAGCTAACGGAGAAGAAAAGCTTCTAGAACACAGTTGGTTCTTCTGCCTGAGTCCGAAAACTTTTTGTCCCTGATTTTACCGTGTTTGGTATAAAGTATTTCGAGTCTGTTTTCCTGTTATGTTTGGGGCTCCCTTTTCCACTTTTCATTGTGGGGCTCACCGCATCACTTGTTGCGATATCTGTGGATTATCAGAGAGAAGAATGTAAACACACCTTAGAGTTTTATAAAGTAATACTTTATACTTAGCAGACGGCAGAGTTCAGGCTTGGTGGTGGGTGCTGTGGAAGGCCTCCAGATTTCAGGGTGAGGTCCCAGCAGTGCTGTGGGGCCCTGCCCACAGCCCCCAGGGATGGTCCGTCCGGGCTCTGATCCAGCTCTGTCGTTCACTAACCGCTGACCACATTGCTCACTCGCTTGTCCTGTCTGTGGCAGTTAGGAAGAAAGACTAATGATGGTGACCACCTTCTAGAGGTTTTGTGAATAAAGAATACTTGATGCTTGTAAAGGGCTTCTTACATGAAAATACACAGTGCTCAGCAGTGAGGATTGCAGTTTTTCTCAGGTATCCAGTCCTGTTTAATTTTTTTAATTATGTAAAAATTATATGATGATTTTTCTCATGTCCAAACTCTGAATATTCTTTGTTGAAGAGTCTGACGCACAGACACAGGTACACACACATGCACGTGTGCACGTGTGTGAGGCTCGAAAGGGGCCGCCTTGATGGAGATACCTTTCAATAGTGTAAGGTTTTCCCAGTTGTTAATTCAAAGCCCAGTTTGGCCAGAAAGGCAGGGGTAGCCATCCATTTGGCTGGAAAACATGTTTTACTGCTAATAAATCTGATGTAGGCTGAAATTTTTACAGGTTTAAGTTTGTAATGTGATTCGAATAATATTTATGTGTTACAAACATCAGAATGGCCTTAAGAATTTTCTAAGGCGTATTTTTCATAGTTAAATGGATTTGAGAATCACGTGTGTTCCTGGGTAACTGGTGCCCAAGGAATTCCCCTCGTGAGGTCCCCCTCGCCTCACCCAAAGAGGAACTGGTGGTCCTCTCCCTGTGAGGTGTGGCTGAAAGCCTGAACACACATGCTGCTTTTAGACGCGCTGCGTCTTGTGGCTGCCACACCCCCAGGCCAGGGAACACTCGAGAACAAGGCTGGGGATCAGGGCTCCTCTCAGGGGACGAGGGCTCAGGCCAAGGTAGTTCAGCCCACCCGCCGTCATGGGAGCTTGCAGCGGAGGATGAGAGCTGTCGGCCTTCAGAGGCTGGTGACTGAGGACAAACGTGCCCAGCCACGCTGCCCATGCCGTCAGCATGCCGCACGGGGGCTCCTGGAGGACTTCAAAACCTTGTGCACCAAGGACTCTTCAGGGATGGGTTTAAACTGCTTTAGAGCTGAACAGATCATTGTTTTAATAGGCAAGTTTGTTTCACCGGCAAGTCACCCCACGTCTGGCCTCTGGACAGAAGGGAAAGAATGGGCGGCTGGGTCAGCCAGCACATTCCATGCTGCGCTTAGGGAGACGGCCTGGAGCCCGACGCGTGTGCTCAGCTGCTGGCCGTGTAGTGACAGCTTGTAGGAGAATGGTAAGATACAGGAGGAGACTTGAGGGGAGCAGCCTGGAAGCAGAGCCCGCACCTTCAGGTTCGTCTACAAAGATCGAAGCCCACAGCGTGCCTGGCTGGGTTCTTGGTTTTATCTACCACAGCAACCAGATACGTGATGGTGGCTGGTGTTATAACTCAAAGGCCCCACATATGCTGCAGAGAAAATTGAAGTTGTTTTCATTGATCCCGCAAGGATCCGTGGCCTGGCTCTGAGCCTGGGTTCCCACGTGAGGTGCCACGCCTCTGTGCTGCCCTTGGGTCTCAGTTTTTCTTCTGAGACCTCCGTGCCCTCCTCCGCCTGCTCCGGTGACTGGATGGCGGGTCTGTTTTGAAACCTCACGTCTTCCCTCCTCCGTCCTTAGCTCAGCGGGGCAGCTGTGGGCTCGGTGCCCCCGCCCTCCCCTTTGCCCCCAGCAGCATTTGTCCCCTGAGATGGAGTCATTTCCTACTGAGTCTGGACCAGCCATGGGTCTTGACACCACCATACACGTGCTGTGCTGGACCTGCCTGGTTCTTCTCTTTTCCTAGATGTGTGCCTTCTTTTTCCCCCGTATATTACACACCTTCATCTTCCAATACCTTCAGATGCCATTCCTTCCCCAAAGCCTTTCTCGACCACTCCTTGGAAGCAGCATCATGTTGGACTGCTTACACAGCGTCCACACTCCTTACATTTTACATGTCTGTGTCAACGTCTCCTGCAGAGTTGGCTTTATCCACCATCGTGCCCTCAGCCCAGCACCGTGCCTCACCCAGAACAGGGTCTCAGTACACTTGGGTCTTTGTGATGCTCCTCTCTGTCTCCAGCAGGATTCAGGGGGCTTACACAGTATGTAAAAGGCGGTAGGATAAATGAAACAGAATAGCAAGATAAGGGTTGCAAACACAAGCGAAGCTGAGTGTAGAATAGTGAATGGCACTCAGAATGCACGCAGTGAGGTGGTGAAGTCTGGTCTCTTGATAGAGGTGGGTCACAAATTTGCCTCCAATGTTTTCCATCAGTACAGAAAGCTCGCTGGAGAAGACAGTTGGCAGTACTGTGATGTACGGTCAGCTCCTTGATTCACACCGATCATAAGGAACAAGCCCTCAGCTCTGAGGAATGACTCTTATCGGCATTCAAAACTGATAATACCTTTCCTAATGGCCCATTTAAAGTGAACACCAGCTATGTGGAAAGTCATCCACATACAATGTAAATACAAAGTAAAACTATATCAGGTCATTGGATGGCTTTGTAATTTCCCCTGACACCAAAATTCTATAGCAGAATGAAGTTCAGGAAAGGAGTCAATACAGACTTGTAAGTACTTGCCAATGAATACTTGATGATACAGTTGGTTTCATGTTGAATTTTTAATTAGCACTCTGTTCTGCAGCAGTCTGGGCGCTATTATTCTCTACAAAGAAGGCCTCATAAATCAGGTATAGAGAATGTTTCATTACTGTCTTCAGGGCAGAAATGGCAACAGATAAGCACAAAGTCCTCTTTGAAACTGTATCTTGACTGAGTGACTTCAGTCTAACTGGACCTGACATGTAACCCAGCAAGAGTAGGCTTGTAGATACTTGGGTGTCCAGCGGGGCTGTTGGTCTAACAGTGGGGGGTTGGGCTGCGACCTGGACTGGGGCACAAAATTGTCAACATTTATTTGCAGGTTTGCGGGGCGGGCGGGGAGTATTCTCCTGAGACGGAAAGGCATTTTCAGGAGCGGCGCGGGGCTGCTGGCTCCAGGATCAGGAGCGACGGTGCTTGTAAGAGGAGCACTTAAAATGGGGAACTTTAGAGACAGACAGAAAATCAGGGAGCTTTTTCAACATAAGACTAAGGAGTGAGTCTGAGGCCGTGTATCAGACTTGTAAAAAAAAGTTCTATGGTATGGTTTGGGTTGAGAAGTTGGCTTAGGTGTAATTATAAGAACTGAACTGTGTACGAACTTACCCCAGAATAAACAGAGTAACACGGTGCTGGGTGCTTCTGGCAGATGTAGGGTTAAGTGATATATCCAAGATTTCCTTTCTCTCTGGAGTAAAATCCCAAATATAAGAACTTAGTTCTGACTCAATCTTCCTGTGGATAGTGAGAGAAGAGAATGACCCTCTCGGAGCCACACCCGCTCGGGAGCCTTGCGTGGGGAGCGCGGTGCGGCTCGGTCTGGTCCAGGGGGATGGAGCACTCAGCCTCAGCCAGGTCTTCCCAGAGTACAGAGCGGGTGGGAGAAGGTCCTCAGCCAGCACTGCTGAACGCTGGGTGATGGATCATGGTGTCAGACTTTACTATTTCTTGTTTTGAATATGTTGAACATTTTCCGAAATAAAACCTAAACAGAAAGAAAGAAAAAAAGAAATGTACTAGTTTTGGTGCAGTTGATGTGGGAAAAGAGAGAGGGGACTGAGGAGCTGCTTTAGGATAAAAGGAAGCAGTTTTATACAGTAAGTCCACCTGATCCTTTTAACTACAGAGAACTGATAACACGGTGGCGATGCAGACTGGTCCAGAAAACATGCAGGCAGATCGTCCACTCTGCCTGTCCATGAGATGAAGAGAGCAACCTTTTCTCTGGGAAAAACAAAAACACAAATAGATGTCCATTTTTAGTCTGTGATCACCAGGCTCGGAGGAGATTCACTGTGTCCTTTGTGTAACCAGGAAGCTCCCTTCTCTCCTCCACCTGTAGGGGGAAACCTCAGTCCTTTCTCCCACAGGCACACCCATCGAGGAGCCTCCTCTTACCAAATCCCCCACACCGATCTCAATTCTGGCTTAGCCTTGCTGTGCACCCGCCCACCCACCCTGAAGAGGCCGCGCCTGGTTCCCGGCCCAGTCAGAGGAGACTGTGAACTTCTCTCAGTCTTTGAGCTCATACCCGGCAAGGGGGGCCAGCCTGAGCAGCACCCCACGAGGATGCTGACCATCGTGTGATGGGGGAGGCCTTGCTGTCCAGGGTTCAGGGAGGTTCTCAGAAAATACTGGTGACGAGTCCAAGATTGGCAGCTGGGATCCTAAACGGAGCCCCCAAGAGGTCTGCTGGGACAGGAATCGGGGACTGTGGGAGGGGGGCAGGTAAACCTGAGAGGGCTGCCTGGGCTGGCCAGACCAGGGAGACCCCGAAGGCTAGGTCAGTGATCGCCTTAATTCCAAGGACAAGAGGAAACCAGGTTAGGCTGGGACTGACAATATGATTTTCTCTTTTCTCCTTTTTTTTTAAAACGAAATTGCTACCATGTGAAAAATGGATTAAAAGGAAGAACTGTTAGCATACCAGTTAGGTTTGTTAAGAGTGGTTCAGATAGAAATGACACGGCTAGTGATGGGGACGCAGAGAAGGAACGAGGCAGTTAAGACCCTGTAACGGGCAGGGTTCGTGTCGGATGATTGTTGAAGCTGGACAGTGAATACGGGGGTGAGTTTTATGGTTCTTTGTGATTTTGAATATATCTGAATCTTTACTACAATAAAACGTTGACAGAAAAGAAATGTAAATAGCAGTGCAGAGAGCGGCAGAACCAGGGGGCGGTCAGGCCGACTCTGACTCGGAGTTCAGGAATCACCCTGCATCCAGGGCAGGTGGTGTGAGCCGAGTGGGGACATCTGGTCTGGAGAGGAATGTGCTAGCCACAGACAGAAAGATGCCCATCACGCAGGAGCTGGATGAGGCCCCCCTACCCCACCCCCCGTCCCCCGGGACCAGCCTGAGCAGTGTCGTGTTTCTTATATGCAGAGAACTCTTGCATAGTAAGAGTAATCACGCAGATTGCTAAGTACTCCATTCGTTTTTTGTTTTTTTTTTTTTAACATCCAAAATTCGCATCTACATGTTCTTAAAAAAGCATGCATTTTATCCAGCTGGCCCGAAAAAAAAGAAGCATGCATTTTTTCCTCTGCCCTCACCTCTCTTGCTTTTGTGACCCTGCCATCTGGGGCCCTCAGAAACAGCTCCTACACATCACCATTTACCTCCTGGTTGCTAAATCACCCACCTTTTGAACGTTTTCTCCTCCATTTAACACTGCCGATGGCTCCTTCCTCAGACTCCCTCCTCTGTGCTACTCCCATGTGTCCCTGTCTCCCTCTGCTCTTGGCAGCTCGGAGGTGGCTTCTCTCAGGATCTCAGAAGCTAATTCAGGTCTCCAGGGCTCAGCACCTAAGCACAGTCTTCCCTCAGGAGGTTCCATCCACACCCTCGCTTCTCACCAGCCAGACTCCTGGCTGGGTCTTTTCCTGTTAGCCGAAAGGATCTGGAATTGGAGTCTGAAGGTTTCTGTTCCCTTAGAGAAGATCTGTCTTTCCATGGGGAATTCATACCTGGCATTTCTTGGGACTTTTATGTTTTTTCCAAATCCTGGATCTGAGAAAAATCGGTCAAGAAATGAAGACAGGGGAGAGCATGTAGTTCTCTCGCAAACATAATGGTCAACATAGAGGCGCTGCTGGTTCAGAGGACTCCGTCGATGAGGGTGCAGAGCGAGGGCGGGAGTGCCGAGGCGGGAACTCCGAGCTTCAGGCCGTCTCTGGGAACCAGGCTGAGGCAGAGGGGCAGTCCAGTGGGTCAGCCTTCCTCCTGGGCAGTGCCCAGTTACAAATATGGGTGTGTCGTCCTCTGCTTCTAAGAGGCAGTCCTTCTTGCAAACGAAGCAAATATTAATCTGTTTATATTCATAATACACTTCATATCAACCCTGTGAGTGATGTTCCAAGAAACAGCAAGGTTTGGAAGCAAATTAAGTCCTTAAATTGGTAGTTTTGATATGGGATTCTTTTTAATGCTGCTAATAACCTTACTGTGTGATAGTGTTTGCCGTCATTTTCCAGTGTTGGGGCACTTGTTGGAGGTGAAAGCTCTTTGTAAATACTTTAAAAGAACCAATGCCAAGAGAAAAACAGTATGAATGATGAGAAATAATTTGACATGAAGTCAGAAAACAACCTAAAATCTGAATTGGCAAAAGCAGTATCAGTTTCAATGGCAAAACCAAAATTAAGTCAAGCGGACAGTATTTTCATTGTTAAGAAAAAAAGAAAAGAAATTAGTTTATATGAAGTAAGATGTGTGCTCAGGGACAGGTATTTTTGGGTGCAGTCTTAGTAATCAGATCATTAATACAGAATGCAAGAACTTCTACACCTGGAATCGTTCTCCGGAAACTAAGAGCAGGATTGTACAATGGGACAGTTAATGCTGTGTGTGTGTTTTCCAAGTTTTAAGATAGAAAAATTTTTAAACATTAAATATATGTGGCATCCACTTTCAATATTTTAAGTGATTTTTATTTGGCAGTTTTTTGTGTTAAGTTCCCTTTTAACATTTTATCAAATGTCTGCCCAGTAGAGGCCACTTTACATGTCACTGAAATGAAAATCTTGTCACAGTACTTTGATTCATAATAATAATAGGCCTGGCCTGTTTATTATATCTTTAATAACAGAAAACCTCTGAACCTCCTGGTATAACCCTATCACAGAAGAATGACTTAATGGTGACCCAAAATCAAGTCGGGTGTCACAGAAACGCAGAATAATTGGAACTGGGGGAGCTGTGGTTTCTCCCTCCTGAACCGGAGGAGAAATACGTGTCAGGAATTGGGGTGTGCTAGCAGACCACTGACGCCCCCCGTCAGTGACGTGCTGGCCGCGGAGCCCTGGGCTCCGCCCGTCTGCCTGACCTCTCCCTGGGCCTTTTCCTCTCTGAGACTCTCGGGAGCAGGCTGCCCACGTCAGGCTGGCCAGGCGCCCACCCTTGACTTTGTTTCCTCGTCTCTAAGGGGAAGGCCGACAGCCCCGACCCCGCAGTGTGACGGTCAGGCCTGTGAGCTCAGTCCGCCCTCTGACACGCCACTAGCCCTCGGGTCGGCCACTCTGGTCTTCGTATGACCCCGGACTGTCCCCTCCAGCCCATCCTGGTGGCCACCCCGCCGATCGCCCGGTGCTCTGACGGTCTCCAGGCCTGGCCTTTCCCACCCCAACCCTCTACTTGTCCTTGTCCATCTTCAGATTTCCCGGGTGTACTAGTCAGACCTTCATTGCCACGTGTGACCCATCCCTGCCCTTGCCCACACGTCCTTAGATCTCAAACCTACACTATTCTTGCATTGCCTTCTCAGCTAAGTTCTAAGTAACTTACTGACGGGTTTCCCCAGCCAAGACAAAGTCCAGAACATGAAACTTTCAACAGCAAAAGTAGACGAAGCAAAGCTGTCACTTTGAAAGTTTGTTTTGTGTGGTTCCTTTGAGTTTTCACATAATCTGAAAAATCACTTTTTCGGGTAGCTCGGAATTAGTATTTCATATTGAGTGCAGAGAATGTATTTTCTTTTATTAATGTGTTTTGATGGTGGGATGTGAACTATTTCCTGATCTTATTTGTTAGCGTCTTTGAAGAAGGCAGCAGATTTTTTGGAATATTTTCCAGTAGCATGTGAGTATACAGTCTAGTCCCCAGGAACCAACTCGTGTCTGTTTTTCCCTCTCCCCAAGGACCCCAAAATGTATGTACAGACAGTGTTGGATGTTCATAAAAAATACAACGCTCTGGTGATGTCGGCATTCAACAATGACGCTGGCTTCGTGGCCGCGCTGGACAAGGTGGGTATGCTGCCCTGTGGCTCCGTGCGGGACCGGGCGGACGGCATGGGGGCCTCTGACTGTGTGTCTGTTGTCTGCAGGCTTGCGGTCGCTTCATAAACAACAACGCAGTTACCAAAATGGCTCAGTCGTCTAGTAAATCACCCGAGTTGCTGGCTCGATACTGTGACTCCCTGTTGAAGAAGAGGTACTAGTACATTTGTGTGTTTTCTTAGTAAACCTGCTTAAAACCTCGGCCTCTAGATGAGGAGTTAAAAGTTCTATTACGTGTGTTACATTGTAATTTTTTGGTACCTTTTGAGAAAAATACTGTAAACTGAGTATACCTTCTTTGTCTTCCTGAAAGTCATTTCATGTTACATGTTACTTGCCCAGTTCACCTGTTTCTTGTGTCTGTAATTGTAAACTGTGTGAGTGTGACCCTCCTAGCTAAAAGGCTAAAATTTGGAGCTCTATCAGATGAAAAGCTTTCGTATTTTAAATACGCAGGCACTCTGGCAGAGCTTGAGTTTGTTTGGCAGGACACACAGCTGCTTTTTTAGCCATTGTCTTTTCAGAAACTGTCTCATCGAGTCTGTTGATAGGCTGTTCTTTCGTTGAGGCAGCTGACGCAGACAGTGGCGGGGAGCTCCGAAGTGCGGCTCCGATGAGCGTGCGCTAGTGACTGGAGGCTAGTGGGCACCAAGGGACCTCTGAGGAGAGGTGCACGGCCGCGGCCTCTCACGGAGAAGCTTGGAGCCTCCGGCCAACTGTTCTGAAGCAGGAGCACCTCTTCAGAGCCTGTTTGGTGGTTGGGTCATTTTAGATGAATTTATAGGGATCTTGTTTAGAGAGGACTCTTAGAGCAAAACCTTTAAATTTTTGTTTGTCCTGAAGTCACTTTTCAATTAATATTTGCTCATAGACCAGAGTGAACGAGTCAGTTGCTAAAGGACAGCCATGTGTTTTGTAGACGTAACGACAAGCGGCAGGCGGCACTGGGGAGGGAGTTTAAAATGCTTTCCCACTACCTTTAACTATTAGGCCATTGAACGGCCTTTTATTTTTTTCAAAGTTAAGTTCAAGCATATTAAGGAAAGCAATTAGAAAAGTGAAGCTAACTTACTTACATTTAAAAATGGCTTATCTTAAAGGAAAACGATTCAGAATGTTTTGGAAAACTTTTAATTTTTGNCTAATTTACTTACATTTAAAAATGGCTTATCTTAAAGGAAAACGATTCAGAATGTTTTGGAAAACTTTTAATTTTTGTTGTGGATATTCTAAATGATTATTTGGAAGGATAGTTTATGAAATAGAATATAAGATTGCCAATGGCCACAGGTGAGAAAAGCTAACCTTCCCTCATCCACGTGCCTATCTGAAAAAGAACTCACCGTTTGAGCCGCATCTGATATGGTAGTTTGGCAAAGAGGTGCTTGTTTAGTAAACATTTGCTGGTTTGTTTTATTAATAAAACACCGTGCCTTTTAAAAATTTTCAGTTCCAAGAACCCAGAAGAAGCAGAACTCGAAGACACGCTCAACCAAGTGGTAAGGTGCTGGCTAGTTACGCGGTTTTCAGGAACTTCTGACAGATGGCTTTGCGGTCATGTATATGTGGCGTCTGAAAAGCAGTGGAAGCACTTATTTTATTCTAAATCTGATTTTACTTCCTGTACTGAGTCAGTAATTTTAGCATTTGTACCTTTCTCATTAGTAATAAGTCTAGACCAACTTGGTGTGGTTTAAGGAGTGGATGACAATATTCAAAGATTATGGGGGCAGTATTTTCTGTCACTCTAAATGTCAGCATACGGGGTGGGACAGAACAAGACCCACGTGTTGCTTCCCGGCGTGTGGGTGGGACCCATCTTAAGGTGCGTGTGTGCTCTCTGGCGGCTTTCCAGATGGTGGTCTTCAAGTACATCGAGGACAAGGACGTGTTTCAGAAGTTCTACGCGAAGATGCTGGCCAAGAGGCTTGTGCACCAGAACAGCGCGAGCGATGACGCCGAGGCGAGCATGATCTCCAAGCTGAAGGTAAGGCTGGCTTCGCCCAGAGAGCGCGGCCCTCCAGGCTGTCGGCTGGGCCGAGCCGTCAGCTGTGATGGCGTGGTGTGAGCGCTGCCACCGCACACCGAGAGCCCACCACCATTGTCGAGACGTGTCCAGGCCCCCCACCAAAGTCGCTGAGACGCGTCCGGGCCCCCGTCCTAGGCCTGCCTGTGCTCTCCCCGACACTCACCCACGTGCCCATGTGCAGGCACAACAGGTTCCCAGACACAGACATGGGCGCGCAC